>PVHY01032613.1:0-11746 GCA_004024945.1 Uropsilus gracilis
CAGGATGGTCTCACTTATATGAGGGATATAGGGAAAATCAAACAAACAAATAAAAAATGAAAACAACCAATGGGACTGAACCATGGAACGAGAGAGGAGGAGGGGGAAGAAGGCAGGGGAGGTGAAGCGTACAAAAGATCAGGATAGTTAACAAATGTTAGTGAAGTGGGAAAGCCCCGGGATAAAATAAATAAATAAAATAAAACGACAACAACAACAAAAACACACACACACACTTACCATATATCGGAAAAGAACAACAGGCCAAACAACCAACAACTAAACATCAACTTAACCAAACAACAATTTGCAGAAAAATGGGAGGAGTAACTGAAGGGGGGATACAGAGGGGGAATATGGAGGGAGGAGGAAGGGGGATACAGAGGGGAGATATGGAGGGAGGAGGAGGGATCAATTAATTCACAATTGTGACAAATCAATAAAATGAATTAAAAAAATAACCTTAAAAAAAAAAGAGCATAGTATAACTATATTAGCAATAAAAAAAAAAAAACTGCAGGTCAATTTCAGGATATTGCCATTTTAACAATAGTAAGTGTTCAGATCCATAACCACAAACATCTTTCCATTTATCTAAGTCTTCTTTAATTTATTTCAACAATATTTTATAGTTTTTGTTCTCATCGATAAGATGGGTACTTTTTGCTCCTCGATAGGCTGCCCTCAGCTTCATCCTATTAATGCTTTTTGTTAGATTTGTAAGTTAACTGCCAACATGAGTGGAGCTAAACTCTAATGCTTCCTTGTTGAGGCTTACCTGGGGAAACAAAGGAGCATGAGGGAAGACTGAAAGAGGACAGAAAACGTCTCTCCCAACAGTAGACTCTTCATCCTCTAGTCTGTCTGAATGTACTGAATGTCCAGTGAGGCCATTTGTCCTATGAGTCCGTAACAGTTACCAGGGGGAAAATACGTGCCTTCTTTCTCCAGTCAGCACTCTACTCATTATAATAGTGAAACAGGAAATAAACCATGGGCTATCTATCTTTTGATAGAGGTGGGAGAAGATTGCACATACTACTTTTTCTCCTGTACAGTCCTGTCAAGTGTTGTAGTAATAGGGCCCTTCTCTATTTTGATTGTGCTGGTGGTGATGGGTGATAAAAGTACATAGAAATATGCACATGCATATGTGCATATATGTACACGTAAGTACACAGATAACTGATAAAATCTCATTAACTTCTGGGCCTTTTACCAATGCCAACTTCATAGTTTTGACATTTTATACTGATATTTGATATACTGTAGTTATGCAAGATGTTAACACTGGAGGAAGAATGAGAAAGGATGCACAGTAATTCCTTATGCATTTTGTTTTTGCAACTTCCTGTGAATTTATAATCTTTTATTTTACTTTTTATTTATTTATTTATTTTTGAGACTAGGTCTCACTATTTTTACCTGTGGAACCGCAGGCTCTCGTTGCCCAGGGTACCACAGACTCAAGCAATCCCCAGCCTCAGCTTCCCAGGTAGCTGGGATTACAGGCGCGCACCACCATGCCCAGCTATTTTTTGGAACTAGGTCTTGCTACAGGCCCCAGGCGGGACTTGAAACGCGATCCCTAGCCCCAGCCACTTCATAGGCTGAAGCTTACGGGCACAAGCCACTGTGCACGGCCTTTGAATTTATAATCTTTTAAACAATCCTGTCAAGTAGTTACATATTACAGTTTAAGGTGGTGACCAGCAGTGGAAGGAGATCCATGGTAGAGCTTGAAGAAGAAAGAAAAGCTGTCCTATGGACAGTATCAATATCAGATAACTTGTTTCATATTTTTAAAAAGAAATTGAGGTGTAATCTTCAAATAGTAAAATGTAAGCATCTAGTATACAACTTGAATTTAACCCCCCCCCCCGCCCCATACACACAAATATACACACACATAAGGAATCTTAGGTAGTTCTCATTCTGACTGCTATTATAGATTAATTTTGTTAAATGATACATAGGGTTATATATTTATATATAAATAACTATGTGTATATATATATATTTATATTCAAAGAAAAAAGCACACAATTTTATTGATATTGCTGCTTGTGGGAACTTTGGTTTAAAAATCAAGAAAGAAAATAACCTAAGAAGTGGGACTTTTACTTTTTCTAGAAGGAGATTGGGAGCACCTAGCTTCCTGCTACAGAAGCCCTGCTTTTTACTGAGTCGAGCTCGTGCTGGTGAAGCAGCATAGATGCAACAGACCCTGCGAGATTTTCCTTGAGGTATTTGATGTCACTGTTTTCTACCACCTACCGGAGCCTGTGTCCCTTTGTGCAACCTTACATTTACTCTCCACTTTTTTTTTTTTTTAATGCACCAGTTGATCGTATAACTTCTTTGCCCAGCAGGAAAGGTGATACCTTTAAGAGGACCAGGGATGTTTTAGGAGTCATTAGGTTAGAGACACTAAGTTAAAGGGGGAGGAAGATGCAGGTGGCATCTGAGTGATCACAGCAAAGCCCCTGACCATTCGGTATTGCCTGACCGCTGCTTCTCTGCAGCCGCACAGATCTGCTTGTCTCAGGTCTAAGATCTCCGCTCTTCTTTATGTTCTGGAACATGGCAGAAGTCTTAATTGTAACACAATTGTTTCAGCTGTATTTATTTATGCTGACTCGGGGTTTTGCCCTCTCAGTGGTTGGTGATTGGATATCTTCAGGAATGAGGTCAAGTTTCTCATTCTTGAATAAATATTTTAAATCCCCAAAGGCGGAGATGATGCTAATGGGAACCCATTCTTTAAACTTCCTGTAACTGGCTCATTCACCATTGCACTTGGCTGTGCACAGACTCTTAAGGCCAGAAATCTCAGGCGAGGCAGCTTTGTTCTGGTGGAAAGATGACTGCCAAGGACAAGTGTCCTGAGCCCAGACTGGGCCCCACCTTCTTTTGGTAATAGGCATCTATTACCAAAGGGGCAGGGTCTTTGGCACAGATACAAGCAGACCAAGAGCAATGGAGGAAAGTTTAATAAGAGGCTATTTAGGTGGATGGGTTGGAAAGGAACCAATTCAGGATGCTGAGGTCCTGCAGGTCTAGAACCTGACTGCTAGGTCCAGAAAGACTGGATGAGGGAGTAGCCACAAAGTCCAGAGAGAGTAGCTGAGGAGAGTCTGACTCCTGGGGCCTTCACTGGAGAAACATAGCCAAGCCACAGCCAGGATATCAGGTCAAAGGCAGGACACCAGGGAGGCTTAGAAATACAGTTCTTAAAGACCAGCCCCCAAGAGCACAGAGTGGGGCATTAAGTGGGTCTGGGGAGGGAATGGAAAATACCCAGCACACTGCTCATCATCATGTAGCTAGCCCTCCACGGGAGCAGTGTCTGCCAAGGGAGGGGCCTTCCTTCCCGCTGCACAAAAGGAAACAGAAGGAAGTAAATACATTGATGGTTCTTCTTGAGAACATCATTCCAGGGAAGATGCCAGCGTAGGGCACTCCTTCTCAGCCCGGAGGAGATCCTCCCTTCCTGCTTCTTCCGTCTTGTGAAGGCAGCCTGAGTGTTTCTGGGCTTGTGACCATATTGTTCCAAATGGCTCCATCTTCATATTGTCTTCTCATCTGTGTGTGTGTCTTCGTCCCCTTGGGCGTTTCTCTTACAAGGATGTATGATTACATGTAGGGTCCACCCGGATAGCACAGGACAAGCACCTACTCTCAAAATCCTTCACTTAATTGCATCTACATTTTCCCCCCCAATAAGATGATATTTATAGAGTCCAGGGATTTTATCTCAATATCTTTAAAAGTTTTTTTCTACCACATGCCTCTGACATCCTAATAACTGAGCCAACCCTCAAAGGGGATGAGTTGCTCTCAGGGTGACAGTCAAGACATTGACAAGTCTGGGATGTAATTTTTTTTTCTTTTTTTCTTTTTTTTTTGGAGACTAGGTCTCGCTATTTTTGCCCGTGGAACCGCAGGCTCTCATTGCCCGGGGTACCACAGACTCAAGCAATCCCCAGCCTCAGCTTCCCAGGTAGCTGGGATGACAGGCGCGCACCACCACACCCAGCTATTTTTTTGGAACTAGGTCTTGCTACGGGCCCCAGGCGGGACTCGAACCACGATTCCTAGCCCTGGCCGCTTCTTAGGCTGAAGCTTACAAGCACGAGCCACCGTGCCCGGCCTGGGATGTAATGTTGTAACTGAGCATACCTAATCATTGGGACCCAAGAGAGGCTCCCCAGTGTCTCCAGAATCATTTACACTGAGGAGAACTTTGCAGAGGGTTCACGGCTTGTAGTAGCAGGAAGAGGCAGGGCACCTTTTAGCCTTACTATTTGAGCCCTTTTGGACATGATAATCAGCTACGCAAAGCCTGTGACTGACATGGGAGAACAAGGGGTGACTTTCATCGTACTTTCTAATTTAGGCTTTTTATAGCCAGCACATCAGCCTTATCAGAGCAAGCCAACTCACAGTCACTGACCATGCAGTCACTGCTGCAGGGAATAGATGGCTTAGGGCTTGTTAGGCTTCTCCACCCAACCCCAGGGTGCTGATCTCTCAGGCTGGCTCAGACTGGATGGTGTATTCCTGACCCAACCTGGGTCAGTTTGTTGTATCTCAAGCCAACTCAAACCCCCCCCCCCCCAGACAAATGCCTTGCAGCAGCACCAGGGAGCTACAAGCTACCTGGGAGCTACAGGCAGGGAGAGGAATGCCCATGAGGCAGGCCAGGGCTTAACTATCAGTAAGCATTTAGCTGAGTACTTATGGGCACTGCTTGAGCTTTTGAAACAGTACCTGAAACTTGGTTTTTGTATTGTTTTGCTTTGAAGAAAGCACAAGTACAAACTGTGTCATTACCCTGCTCACATTCTGTTGGTCAATTAGTGTAAAGTCGATTAGTGTGAAGTCCCTGCTCCAGAAAGGAGGGGCTGGCACCTCTGGAGCTCTGGATTTGTGCCCAAAGGAGAAACTGTTACAACAGAAAGGCTGGAATGAGGGGTCAGTGCTTAAGAACCAGTTTGCTTTTCAGTGATAAGATAGGGAGGAGGGTGTGTTTATTGCAGAGCACCAGGTTTTACTTGCTGGGAGTCTGTTCAGCTCATCACAGCCTAGCCCTAAGTGCATTTTTAAATACATGATTGTTTGTTTTGGGCCCTAGTTTCCTGCAGTAGCAGTTTCTGTCAGACCAGTTTGTTAAAAAAAAAGCACTTCCAGTAAATACCAGGATGAAAGTAAAATAGAGTGACTTGGAAAAAGTTTTGTTCTTACATAACTCAAATTTAATTCCCACTGCAGGGTTAAAGAATAAAGAATGTCTATGAGAGGAAGTTTCAGGACTGAAGGAGAAAGGGCAGCCGCCTTGTGGTTCAGGACTTGCCACCATGGCCCCTGAATACCTTTTATACATATGGAACCATTCAATGGGTATACTCAAGGTTGTGTCTGACATCTTTTGCTCAACATTATGTTTGCAGAGTTCTTCCACACTGACAGATGTGGTTATAGTTCAGTCAGTTTTCAGTGGTGCTTAATTTTCCACAATTACATGGCCTGTTTTTGCTGCATTTAAAATGCCCCAGAAGGATTTGTATATCCATACAGTGAGTGTCCTTTTCCTTTTTTTAAAAAATTAATTTAGTATTTTAATTATGTAAATGTAACAATATATAAATTTTTTAAGTTGTCTCCTTCAATGGATATTTAACAACCAGCTTTCTTTAAAGTGATACTTGCTACTAGCATGGATGTGGAGAGAAAGGGGCACTCTTACACTGTGGGTAGGAATGAAAACTGGTCCAGCCACTGTGGAAAGCTGTGTAGAGGACCCTTAAATTACTGAAAGTGGAACTACCATTAGATTCAGCAGTCCCACTTCCAGGGATCTACCCAAAGGTTAAAAAACATTAGTTCAAAAAGACACCTGTACTCAGATGTTTATTGCAGTACTATTTACAATAACCAGGATATGGAAATAACCCAAATACCCTAAAACAAATGAATGGATCAGAAAACTGTGGTTTGTGTACACAGTGGAATATTATTCAGCAATCAAAAAAGACAAACTTATGTCATTCATAGCAACATGGATGGAGGTGGAAGAAACCATGCTAGCAGAAATATCAGCCAGAAAGAAAAAGAGAAATAGTCTCACTTATAAGAGGGATATAGGGAAAACAAACAAATGTACAAGAAAAATTTAAAACTGTCAGCAGAACTGAAGCATAGAGCAAGAGGGGGAGGGAGGAAAATCGGGGGTAGGATAGGCACAAAAGATTAAGATGATAGTTCACGGGTGACAAAGGAGACCTGTGAGAGAGGAGAACCCTGGGTAGACAAAGATGCAAAATAAAATAAATAGATAAATTTTTTTAAAAGAAAAAAAAAGTGATTCTTGCTTTGAACACAGCAGAGACTAATTTCCTTGTACTTTCAGTATATAGTAAAATATTTCCCAATAAAAAATGAAAAAAAAAACTTGTAAAGATATCTTATTTGAAAATACATTTACATATAGTAAATATACATTTTAAATAGAGAAAGTCAATTTAGTAAACTTTTTTTTTATTTAGTAGACCTTTAAATGTACCAGAGGATGGGGCCACAAGGACAGAGAAGCAGTCTGAGGGACCCCCATGATCCAGAGGAAGAATGGATGCATGGAGTCGTGCAGAGGTTTGACCTTCTGACCCCAGAACTGAGCCATTATCTTGAGGACCAACTCCAAGGTCATTTGCCTTGCCTGCCAAATCTAATAGTTTTCAAGTTTCTGTCATTGGAAAACTAAGAATAGGAACATTTGTTTTAAATTACTTCCAGTTAGTAATGAAAAGTTAGATTCTTCTTCTTTTGCAGTGGATCACAAATATTTCAGCAAGAACATGAAGTACAATCATCTCAGGTAACCTTGATAACATACTCTAATCCTTTGATGTTAGTGTGGGAAACAACTGAGTAATTTAATGAGAAGCTTATATGTTTGGCACAAAGATTTATTGTGGAGTAAATTATGCATTTCTGACTTTAGTTGTCAGTTGCTCTTAAAACACTGTTCTTCAAATTCATTAGCAACCAATGTGTTTTAAAGTTTACCTGGAGATCAAATATAAACTACTTAATTACAATTAACCAAATATTTTTTTATCTACTGTCTTTTATATGGAAAAATAAGCTTGGTGCTTATTTCATTGTATTTGTTGTTAGCTCAAATTCTCTTTTATTCTCTTTCAAGTTCACAGTAAGGGGTCTATCATTTGTTTTCTTTTACCAAAGAGTGAATTTGAAAATACACTTTCACCCTCATTTTGATAGAAACACAAAGGGAAAAATCTTCCATTCTTGTATCATTTTGACTTCTTTCTATAATAATTCTCACATTTACTTGGAGGAAAGCATGATGTATCAAACAACTAAGAACCAAGTTTCGACTCCTAGGAAATTCCTGAGTATAGAAGAAGTGTTGTTTATATTTTCCACATTATTGGAATCAAATTATCCAGACACAATCAGGGTCATAACTACTTTACTCTTCTTTAAGAGTTGGGCTGTGATTTCTTTTCCCACTGACATAAACCCATTGAGACTCCCCAAGCAAGGGACACCTGGTTAACTGGTATGTGAGCCCCACAACAAGGCAATAGAAAATGGTCCTGAAAGCAATGATCACATCGACTTAATGTTCCAAGATATGTTCAGAAGCTACATTCCAGTTTTCTTATTCCAAATGGGCACACATTGTCACGTTCTTTGTTTATAGTTCATGTTTGAACCTAAAATCCATTCTAAGTGATTTTGAAGAGAAAGCAAGTGATAAGAAATAGTGAACTCTTAAGGCCACATTTTAAAAGATCTATTTTGTCTTTAACTACTAATTCTGTCTTGTGGATTTGGCTTTGTTAGGGAGGCTGCTTTTACTCTCTCTTCCGGTAAGTGACACTTGTGAGGTTATTAAATAGCATTTAAACACTCATGTTAAAAATGCAAATTAGACTTTCCTATGGACAGTGTTGATTTAGGGCAAAATCATGAGGATTATTAGTTGAAGGGGTACCCTTTAAGTCAAATTTTATTGATTTGCCATTCATTTACACAATGATATAATTTTGTATGTACAACGTCATACCTAACACATGCACATGCTTCACTTACCCTCCACCATACAAAGGTCCATTGCTAGTACCCTGTCACTGAATTTGGGATACTTTTAATTTAATATAGTTGCTATATAGTTAAAATAAGTTGGCTCTGGGCTGCAAATATACCATCAAACCAGTGACTCAAAAGGATACTCTGACATCAGCCTAAAAACTTGAAACATAGTCTATGGAAATGTAGCATTATAGAGAAGAACAATGATTTGTTAAAGAATGGCATTGAGGAAAATGACTGACTATCTGGAGAAAAACAAAAGTGATTCTATACACCAATATAAGCCCCAAGTAGAGAAAGGATACAAACCTACAAGGTGTAACCCACTAATTATTAGATGAAAACACTTCTTATTCCCATTCAGATGGGAAAAATATAAACCTTTGAATTCTTTTTTTAAAAATTTTTTAAAATTAATTTATTTATATATATTTCACATCATTTCAGTCCCTGGGGGTTACCCACCACCTCCCCTTCCCACCCGCTCCAGCTGGTCCCCATTCTCCCCTTGTGCAGTTTCATTTGGTTGACCATGTATTAGTAAACCTTTGAATTCTTAAAAATAATTATTAAATAAGTCTCTTCATGAAAAAAAAATGCCTTTAACCAAAGTAAAGACTTCCCAGAAAATGACTTAAAATTGTTATTACACACAAAATGTTAGCTTCCTTCATATAGGAAGAACTCGGATAGAAGGCACCAACAACGTAGAAAAAAGGGGTGAAAGACGTAAACAACCAGTTTATTAAAAAATCTTTTAAACATTGGCAGAGATGTTTAAATTCATTTCTCATTAAGAAGTGAAGACAAAAACAAGCTATCTAATGGACTAAAAATTGACCAATAACTAGCAGGGAAAGAGATGGAGAGGCCAGAGGGAAGGACAAGGGGAAGGGAAGAGGAAAGAAAAACCCAAAAGGAAAGGGAAAAATATGAAACGTAAACAAATCTTATATAATAATAATTTAAAAAGGTATCATTTTTCGCTTTTTATGTTGACTAAGAGTTGTACTGCTTGATTTTTTTCCTAGTATATTTTTCCCCATAAAAAGTTTTATTTGTTTATTTATTAATGTATCTATGCATCTATGTGTGTATATATATCTAACTACCTATCTATTTATCTATTTATTAATTTATTTAGGCTGGGCATGATATGCCTTTAATCCCTGCCTCGGGAGGCAGAGGCTAGGAATCATTTGAGTCTGTGGGTTTGAGACTACTGCGGGCAACATAGTGAGACCTAGTCTCAAAAAATAGCAGGGCATGGTGGTGCACGCCTGTAATCCCAGCTACATGGGAGGCTGAGGTTGAAGATTGCTTGAGTTTGCAGAATTGGGACTACCCTGGCAACATAGCGAGACCTGGTCTCAAAAAAAAAAAAAAAAGAAAAAAGACTGAACACCTAGCAGCACAGCTTGCTATATCCCAGGATCACAGTCCCTCACACAAGAAAAGGACAATGCCACAGGAAATGAAGAGACCAAAGGACTCAGTATAGATGAACAAACAACAAGGAGAGAGGGGTCTAAGTGAACAGAGAGGGCATCAGTGAACAGAGGGGAAGGCCTTCCAATAACCATTTGCTGACATTATAAGAAAGCTAAAGAATGAATAAAATTTTAAAGCATTATTTTAAATAATAGTTCCAGCAAATCTGCAAGTTAAAAAGAATGATATGGAATAGTTGATTTTGAAACCAGAAATTTGATTTCAGATCAAGATAAATGTTCTCACTTATTCAAATTTTACCTGTATCTCATTTTAGTTCAACCGCTCTAAGATCCTGAGATAAATGAATTTTTCTTGCTTTAGTCAAACCATGACTGTTATCCAGAGTAGCTTTCAGGAAAGGCAAAAGTTTGTCCACCTTTCTCTTCTTCCTTATACTGCTCTCAAGCAGCTCTCAAAGGTTGGATCATTTGAACAAATTCTAATTGGGTCCAGCTTACTCCTATTAATGATGTCACCCATTTTGAATAGGGAAGATCAGTGTTCTTTCCTCACTCTCCTCATTCTATGCCACAAAATGGGAGGCATCAGGGCCCACTCCTCTCCCCTCCTCTGTCCCTCCCATGTTGCAGAAGTTAAGAGCGGTCTGAGGGGATCTTCTCCCATAGCTACCCCAGCCCACACCAGTCAGAACTCTTCTCTTTCCTCCCATCAATCACTGATGGAAAAGCCTGCTCTTCTCTACTCCCTTTTTCCACACACACACAAATTTCGCTACCCCAGGCACAGTCCAGGTCAGTCAGCACGAGGCAGTGAAAATAAGTGCTTTCTCTCTTGAGGCTGTTGTGTTTCTTTCTGGATGTATTCTCCAGTCTTTATCACATTATCTGAAGTTTTGTTTTGTTTTGTTTTGTTTTTAGACCTAAACAGGTCACTAAAACAAACAACCAAAACTCTTATCCATGTGCTTCAGTTCAAATCACTCCAGGTCTCTTCCTAGGACTGGAGCGCCTGCCAGCAATGAAGGCACAGTAGCTACTCTGAGAGCAGCTTCACTGTAACTTCCTCACTCTTGATAAATGGAAAAGCCCTTTTTAAACCTGTTTCAAGAGTCAAGAGCAGCTGAGCTGTAACTGAGAACAGCAAAGATGTGAACGTTGGTTCTGAAAGAATGCTTAGCTCAATGGCAGGGCACAGTAGGGTCTCAATGGACATTGACTGAAGTGATGGTTGAGGTTGAAAAGACAACAGAAACAAATACAAAGGAAGTGTTTGTTCCCCACATTATCATAATAGATTACATCAAAACGACACTGTGAGACAGCCATAGAAGATTGTACTTGCTATAATAAAGGTTATATACTTTTACTGCAAAATGACCCAGGATTTGACTTAAAGAGAACAGAAGTTAATTTTTCTCTGATATAACAAACTATTTAGTCTAAATTAGGAAGAGAGAGCTGGTCGAGGGTGTCATTTAGAATCTAGTGCTTCTTCCATCAGTTCTTAGGGCTATAGTTTCCAAACCCCTCACCAAGTCATCCCAGGGAGTCTCAGTTTCCTGGAGATCCACAGAAAGTGTTGCATATTTGGGAAGACACAGTGATCCTCAATATCTGACAGCTATCACATAAACTACTAGTTTGGGATAATTCACAACTTTGACATTAGCTAGGGCTCCTTTCCTCTTGAGTGCATTTTATCTTTGTGGAGATGGGATTTTGGAATTACTGTGATGAAAAGCACACACATTGAGGAAATCAATGGAACAGCAAAAGGGGTGGTGGTGTCCAGTGTGATTCCAAGGCTTAAGGAGATCCTGTGATTCCAAGGCTTGAGGAGTTACGGAGATCCTGAAGTATGATGACCAGGTGAAAGCCTGATAAAGTATCTGTGCCGAAGCAGAGTGACCTAAGAAATACAGCCTACGGGTCTAGAAAAATAACCGTCTAAAAAAACAACCCATGACTTACTGACTCAGTTTACTGGTATGCAACCCAGTATCCCTTTGAATCTCCTTATTCTATCTTCTGTCACATCAGACCATGTACTACCACCAATGATAGCCCACCCAGAATACCAGTACCGGCCGGGCACGGTGGCTCGTGCTTGTAAGCTTCAGCCTATGAAGCGGCCGGGGCCAGGGATCGCGGTTCGAGTCCCGCCTGGG
>PVHY01032614.1:0-11743 GCA_004024945.1 Uropsilus gracilis
TGGTACCACAGGCTCAAGCAATCCCCAGCCTCAGCTTCCCAGGTAGCTGGGATTACAGGCACGTGCCACCACGTCCAGCTATTTTTTTGGGAACTAGGTCTCGCTACCAGCCCCAGGCGGGACTTAAACCTCGATCCCTAGCCCCAGCCGCTTCATAGGCTGAAGCTTACAGGCATGAGCCACCATGCCCGGCCTAGCTGACTGCCTTTGTGAAGGTTTCATCTTTTCTGCCATTCTATAGGATACACCCCAGCAGCTGTTGTCTGATTCCCAACAGCTGTGACTATTCCAGATTCCCTGGACATTTCCATAATAGCTTACATTTAACACTGCACCTTGAAATGTCAGAATTACACAAATTTTCTTTAATGGTAGAAACTAGTTTCCTATCTGGAGGGCCGGAATCACAGTAGCCTGCAGGGAAAATTACAAAAAGTAGTAGAACAAAAGCAGCTCCTTATTCATTTAATAGCATGGTTACTACTCTGGCCAGTTAACTCTGCCAAGCTCTGTGCTAGATTTTCTCCAGGGTAATCCTCACAGCAGGGGTGGCCCGCTGTCCTCATTTAATAGACAGGTTAAGAAATCCCAAACAGCCACTCTACTACTAAGCAGTCAGTCAGCCCAAGGTTGCCGGATTTCTGAGCAGTTTTCTCCACCACAATGCTGCGCTTGGGATTCTTCAGCCTCAGGAAAAAGCTACAGGGACAGTGGGGGAGCTGAGTCCTCTTTCTCCCCTCCCCATCATTCTGCCTCTGCGGTAACATCAGTCAGTGATGTAGATTTACAGGGTGGAATTTTACCAGTGGAAATGGCTAAGGAGGGAATCTCAAATGGAAAGCGCAGGGCATGCACCAAGGCAAGAGATAGGAAAATCCAACTACAGCATTCATACAGCTCCCACGGATCAGATCTAAGGATAGGTGGCAGCAGCAGGGAGAAAGCCAGCAGGAAAGGTGCGGTGTGAGAGGGGGGTTACCTCTGATTAAATCCTGGGAAGTGGAGTGGGATCTGTAACTTGGAAATATTAATGTAATCTTTTATTCTGAAAAAAGTGAGAACCCGTTTTCTGCTTTACCATCACTACAATCGCCTCCACAAGTTGTGCCAAACTCTGCCTGCAAACAGCGGAGAAAGGACTCAGAATCCTGGGTTTGGAGCCTGGGGGCGGGGAGGGAGGCTCTCCGGGGTTATTTGCACTCACACCGTGGTCTCATTAACCAGAACTGAAAGAAAACTAGGCTGAGCAAGCTCAGGACCCTCCGCCACCACCAGAGGAAGCAGCCTTGCAAAATCAATTGGTTTCTACAGAGTATTTGTGTGAAAGCACTGAGCCGATGGAGAGCACGCAAGCCTGAGCCCTGTTCTACAAACCGGGAGCTGAGGCAAGGGCATTGCGGTAAGCCAGGCCGTAATTCGGGGCCGCTGGATGGGGTCAGGCAGGACCTGGCGATCACAGGGGTAAGGATGCTGTGGCAGGGTCAGGAGCGTGGGGGGCGGAGGGCAGGTGCCAGTTCCACGGCCAGAACTGGAGTGGGAAAGGGAGTCGGGTGCCAGGCGGTCCATTGTGCCGACGGATGAGCTGTTCAGGGGAGGGGCGCTCACCGGGGATGCTGAGTCACGGTGACCAGGCCTGGGCTAGGGAACCGCGCCTCCCGAGACCGCGGAACTACCGGAGCGGCCACCGCCGTGCTCCCCTCTCGGGAGAGGGAGGTGCGCCGACGTCCGCGCGCATGGCCGGAGGGATCGGCGCGGGCGGTGAGGGGGCGGTGCGCACGCGTGTGCACGTCCGGAAGCTCGCGGCGCGCGCGTTCCCGCGCCCGCGCGGAGCCCAGAGGGCATGCGCAGAGAAGAAGTAGCGAACGGCTGAGTTCGCACGTCCGAAATGGACGGGCGCGCGCGGGCGCGCACTCCGGGGGGGGGGCGCGGGCGGATTTGCGCATGCGCATGTCGAGGGCAGCGGCTGTCGAGGGCAGTGGCTAAACGCTGAGCCCCGGAACGTCGGCCGAGTCAGCCTGCACCTGCGCGGCCCGTTCGTGTCCTCGGGCTGCGCCACCGCATTTTCCCGTGAATGCGTTAGCCTTTTTTAAAAAATAGATTTTCCCTCTGAACGCAGGCGTGTGTTTCCACGAGAATAGAAAATGGAGAATAGAAATAGAATAGAGAATAGAAAAACCTGTACTTGCTAAAGTACTTACTAAACCTGTACTTACTTACCCCAGCTCACAAGGTCAGTCCCTTTCGGTAGGTCAGTCCCTTTCGGTGGGTGTACCAACTGGTCATCGTGTATTACCTTTTTAGTTCGAGAGCCTACTTTAAATTTAGTATATTAAAAAAAATTTGTTTGCCTTTATTAGAATTTGCCTTAGGGCCGGGCATGGTGGCTCGTGCTTGTAAGCTTCAGCCTATGAAGCGGCTGGGGCTAGGGATCGCGGTTCGAGTCCCGCCTGGGGCCTGTAGTGAGACCTAGTTCCAAAAAAATAGCTGGGCGTGGTGGTGTGCGCCTATCATCCCAGCTACCTGGGAAGCTGAGGCTGGGGATTGCTTGAGTCTGTGGTACCCCGGGCAACGAGAGCCTGTGGTTCCATGGGCAAAAACAGCGAGACCTAGTCTCAAAAAAAAAAAAAAAAAAAATTGCCTTATGAAGCTGGGCGTGGTGGCTGAGGCTGGGGATCACTTCAGTCCGCAGGTTGGAGACAACCCTGAGCAACATAACAAGACCTACTCTCTGAAAAAAAAAATAAAAAAAGAATTTGCCTTATGATAACTTGCTGAACAGTATCTTCTCTTTGGTGCATTTCAAGTGGCTTCACGCTTTCTGCACCCTGTCCCTGCGGCTCATGAAGGGGTACTCCTTGCTCTCACGACTTACTAGTTAGTACGAGGAACAAATGTGAATAAATGATCCCAGGGGAGGGCTAAGGTGCAGGGGCTCTGCCAGAAGACGTCCCTGCCCAAACATGGAGCAGCCTTGGGAGCAACAGGCAGGTGAGGTGAGGAGCATGGTGAACCCTCAGGCGGGAGCCGGTGAGGACCAGTTAGTTGGCAGTGCAAATATAAGGATATGGGAAAGGAGATGTGCTTGGACACATAGAACTTACTGAATGATTTAATGATGAATTCAGAATATCTTCTAGGATTTCTTTCAGAAGAGCTGAGGGGCTGGATTAGTGGTACTCCTTACCAAGGATGGGAAGGGTGGGGTTATCTCTGGCCAGTTTTAAGAGCAGAAACTACATTGTCCTCGCTGCACCCCAGGCTCCTAACAAGGGTCCTGACCCAGGTGACATTAGTAAGTGTTGAAATAAACTTGATACTCCCCAAGTAACCCTGTCTCTCATCTGCATTCCCCACTTAATCTCAAGCCACTCCAGTCCCCTGGAGACTGAAAGGATTCCTGACAGGGATAGGGACGAGATGGGAATCAAAAATTTGACAAGAATTTTACTGTTCCAGGAACTTGTAAGCAAGAGGTTAAAAACCTGATGACTTTAGATCTGGAAACCGGCTGCCATAAATTTTACTGAATTTTTCAAAAAGCCATTTCTGAGCTATCCTTATAGTTTATCAAACTGGCTGCTATGAGAAAAAGGACGTTCAACTGAGATGAGTCACAGACCTTGAGACCAGATCAGCTCATCTGAAGCTGGGGGCACACAGCCTCTTCCTTTATCTCTTGCTGGTCATAAGCGCCTTGCTGGCCCTCACTGTTGTCTGTGGAGTTCTCTTTCCAGTCTTGACAGAGGGTCTTAAAAGTCCTTTCCTGGGCTGGGGCGCCTCAGTCCACCCAACTCCCATCAGTGCAGCAGGAGGTTGAGAGGCTCATGCGCCTGTCTTGGGGGGGAGGTTGGGGCTGGACTGGACGGGCGCTCAATACCTTGTCTGGTGACAGCCTTGCAGACATGCAGAGGTTTGGACCCACTACTTGCTCTATGGCATCGTGAGGTCAGCTGTGTGGTTCCAGGAGCCTGCCCCTGGAGGTTCCTTAGACTCCTGTGTGCATGCAGCCAGTCCTCATGTCCGTGGACATGGGTTTTTGGCAGCTGATCCGGAAGGTCACAGGCTATAGTGCATGGAGGGCCATCGCTTCCTGTCCCCCTCCCACATGGTGATGTGTGCATTTTAAGCTAGTCCCAGAACTGGATGCTTCTCCCAAGAACCCCCAGGTGGGAAAGGAGGTTCACCAGCCCAAGGACCATTTCCTGCCTGTGTACCCACCTCCACCTCTCAGCTGGTGTCCAAGGAACTCCTGGAACTCCAGAACATGTGTTCCAATCTCATCCCTGTAGCCAGGGCATACAACTCTTCTGTCACTACCACTGCTGTGAATCATGGTGAGTAGCCCTGGTTAGGACACTTGTGTTAAATAGGCGCATACATGAATGTGTTTTTTCTAGTTAACCTTTCTTATACCTTCTAGTGTGTTCCTTAGCACACCTACACTACATGGCTGCTACCCAAGCACCCTGTCCTGAGGTGTGCTGGGAAGGCTAGGACTTGGTTCTCACGCTCAACCTCTGGGCACCTCAGCAGAAAGCAGTTGGGAGGTACGTACATGGGTAGGTTATCTATTCAAGCTCATGTGCTGTTTGCCTAAACTTATGAAAAAAGTTTCAATAAGGAACTGCCTTGCTGTAAACGAGGAGGAGCTGAAATGACCCACCCTCACTGCTTAGCAAGATGGTGTCACCCAGTAAGGCTAGTTCTGTTCTCTGGCTTCTTTGTGTAGTGAGGGGAGAGCGCGCCCCTGGTCTGCTCCTTGGAGAGACAAGCTGGGCAGTTTGCTGTCCCCATGGCTGGCGGAATACAGGTAAGGGCAGACCTGCCCCCACTGGGAGATCTCTCCCAGCTTTGGCTTTCAGTAAGCCGATAGGAGAGGTGTGGTAGGTGGTTCTGCTGCCTGCCCACCCACCTCAGCTCACCCTAAATCCCAATGTGGACTTTCCCTTTGCAGCATCTCAGAATCAGAGGAGAGGCCTACATATCATCTGGGTCCTTTTTCATAGTGAATCAGGAAGGGCTTCCACCATGGTATCTGCTGCAGCTCATTTTACAGAGAGATACAAAATATTATTAAATGTATACTTTTAATAAAGCCAATAGTTATTTTACTTATAGGAGCTTTAAAAGATACAAAATGTAGAGTTCCAGTTTGGAAGCGTTGTAACTATTCTCACGATGTCCCGCTGATGCCGAGCAAGGCGGCGAGCTCGGTCACGCATAGGACGCACACACGCACACACGCACACACATGCGCTTTGGCAAGACCCCTCTGCCGAGCGCAGCACCTGGAATCACCAGTGTTCAGAGCGAGATGGTGCTGAGAACACAGCACCTACAAAGAGACCACACAAACAGCTTCACACGGTCTCACAGCCCATGGAGATGCAATTACAAAATGTCTTCTTAATGGAGAAAAAGACTAGTGACAGTAATCATGTTGGTGTCACCTGTGCTGGGGCATCAAGGACTGATTTCTGTCCAGGGTGAGGTCTTTGGGGGAGGCACGAGGAAAACAAGAGTACTTGAGGATAATAAAACCGGAAATACAGGGTACTGTGGACACGTTACTGAAGGAAATAGAAAACTATCTTACAAGTAAAACAGCCACAAAGAACATCAACAGATTAGTGCACACACTGTGACAGTGAACACGGACGAGCCACGCAGAGTCGGTGCAAAGCACGTGCCTGGAAAAGTCTATGTACAAAACAGTTCTCTGTAAACATGGTGAGGCGAATGTTTAGAACCCACAGCGGAAGTACAGGCAGCAGAGGCGTCCCCACAAAGCACAAGACAACACCCGAGGCCTGGCGACGGCCTGGCAACACAGTACTAAGAGTTCAGATGGCTGGGCTCAGACACCCTAAGGGTCCTCGATCGTTAGTGTGTGTACATATATATATATATTTTTTCTTTTTGGTATTTTTAAATATAAATCCACTTATATTCGTAGAAAAATGAGAACATAAATGTGTTATTACAATCTTTGCTGGAAAAGCTTATATGGAGTTAGAAAGAATAAACCATTTATTAGTAGTTAACATATATTAAAATGGTTTAATGGTTTACGAAAATATAAAAAAAATATTAATACTGTCAAACTTTCATACCAGAAAATATTATGGATTTTTTTTCTCAATTAGACTTTTTCAAAGATGAAATATGAAAAATTTAAATAAGTTTTATATAAAGAACTTCTGTAACCTCAATTAATATACAGTGGGATATGTCTAGTCTATATAGATATATTTATTTCTCAATTTAAGCACCATTCAATTCTTCTGGATCCATTCTGGCTGGAAATATTCCAAAATCCACAGGATGTTATCTATTTAATGGCACATGTTAACTGAAAATGAGGTGGTTTTCTGTTTTTGTTTTTTGAAGACTTCAATGCCTATCTACATCTTAACTGGTTTGTCTTGAGCCAGCTCACAGATGTCATTGCAAGCCTGGTGCCTGCGCCGTGCCTCTTGAGGCCGGGGAAGAACTGTGGATGGCCGGCTGGCTCCTCTCTACACACCACCAGGAATTTGCCTTCGACATCATTTTATGGAGTTCTGCTTATGTAAATCTGGTAAAGTTTGCACCTCTGGTGGCTGCTGGGGTGGCAACAGGCTGCCTATCCACGGAAAACCTAGGTGACTGCTTCTGATCACAAATATTGTATACTTTGCTCAATTTGTTTAAGCTTAAATAAAGATAGTGTCAAACAAACCTCCAGCCACTGTGTGGCTATCTTAAAATAGTCAATGCATTTTAAGCAGGAGATGTGTTAACAAAAATCTGTATGAAAAAATAGCTATAAAAGACAGTGATTGGTGTGGTCACCACTCATTAAGGAGGGACAGGGGAGGGTTTCAGAAGAATGGTCAGTTTTGCTCTCAGCCTTCAGACCTCATGCCTTCCTCACACACACAGTAGGACTACCAACTTGAGAGCTGTGTTTCTAAATGTGGCCTGTGGTCCACCTGCATCAGATTCACCAGAGGTGCTTATTAAGTTCAAAGACCCCCCAGTACTCCTGAGGCAGGTCAGAGACCTGTCTTCCGCTGGTTATCCAGGGGTCTTAAGCCTCCAAGGTTTGAGAAGCCAGGCCCTAAAGGCTTGGAGCTGCCAACCACCCCCATCCCCAAGGATCCCTGCCTGGGACAGGGGTGCACTGGTCCTCTGGGGGGCTGGTATCAGCTAGTCGGCTCTGGAGTGGAGACAGTGGCCCCAGCAGCTCTGGACGGGCGGGCTGGCCCCAGGTCAATACTGGGGCAAGTAAGCTGGCCTGCGCTCAGCCTTCCCAGGGAAGGCCTTGAAGCCCTTGGGTGCTGCCTTGTGTGCTGATGGGGGTGGAGGCTGCGGCGGGGTCTGTACGTAGGTGAAAGAGGCGGCACTGCAGTCGTTGGTTGCAGCCCACACTGGGGACTGCAGCATCTGCATGGTGTCGTTCCACTGGCTGCCGGGGCTGGCGACTGCGTAGAGTGGTGCGCTGGGGCTGGGCAGTGTGCTGGGCAGCGGGGAGGGGTGCTGCCAGGGTGCTTTGGGCGGCCACGTTTTGGTTTTGTTATCCTGAGAAACAGAAGAGGATTCTTAATGGCGTTTCTGGCCGTTTTCCTCCCACCTCCCCAGATCTCTGGTCCTTATTCCCACCACTTCCCACAGCCCTGGGGTGACAGTGCTGAACAGCACCTCCTGCAGAAAAGCTCTCTGTCTGCACGGTCCAATGCAATAGCTGCTCGGCACGCATGAGTCCAAGTGAGGGACGGAACTATTTTCTGCTGAATGAATTTCAGTTTATACTGGCAGACGTGGCTAGTGGCGATTGTGTCGGCACCACCTCCGCGCTTCCCCTCCACACGACTGAGTCAGTTGAGGTGGCTTAGCAAGACAGAACCCTTGGGAAAAACTCACAAAGGTCCTCCTCATTGCTCTGAGGCCCTCTTAAAACTTAGGCTTTGGAACATAGCCCATGGTCCGCACCCAGAGCCAAGCTGCCTTGCCTGGGGCAGGGCCCGTGGCAGTACCTGGTTCATGTCCTCCACGGTGGTAAGGAGAGGAGGCGAGGGCAGCATGCCAGTCTCCTGCTCTCCGCTGCTGTGTTTCCTGCAAGAATTGAGAAGGCAGGGTAAGAGCTGGTCTCCCGCCCGCGACACCCCACCGCTTGGCTCTGGAGTCCCTGGCACTGGGCTGGGTGGGGAGGCCTTAGCCCCACCACGTGCTGGGGGTAAGGTGGTCAGCACTGAATGGCAGCCGCACAGGTTGTCATGGGGCCAAGTACACTGGGGTGGCAGGCATGAAGACAGGCACAGGCTACGCCAGCTGCTGAGTCCGTCACCTGTGGCCTCTGTTAATTACTCCACAGGGGCTGACTGCTCATCATGCGCTGGGCATATGTGACTTAAAAACGAAAGGCCGTTTACTTTATCACTAACACGAAACAATGTGTGTTATGATGTTGAATGAAGAAGGCAGGATGCAGCAGGTAGAGCACCAGGGAAGGAGGCTGTCGTGCACCTGCCAGCAGGCAGCAGTGCGCCCGGGAGTCACGGGACCTGGGTCTGACACGGGAATCTTATTTTTTGTTGTTGTTGTTTTTTGAGACCAGATCTCGCTATTTTTGCCCGTGGAACCGCAGGCTCTCGTTGCCCGGGGTACCACGGACTTAAGCAATCCCCAGCCTCAGCTTCCCAGGTAGCTGGGATTACAGGTGCGTGCCACCAAGCCCAGCTATCTTTTTGGAACTAGGTTTCGCTACGGGCTCCAGGCAGGACTCGAACCGTGATCCCTAGCCCCGGCCGCTTCATAGGCTGAAGCTTACAGGCACGAGCCACCGTGCCTGGGCCCTGACACGGGAATCTTAAACGACAGCCCTGCTCCTGCACCTTCCCATTGTGGCTCACAGCGCCCCTTTCACACAGATCCTCAGACCAAACACACACACTCCTCTCACAGGCCACGGCCAATCCCTCTCCAGTGCTCCCTCCGTGCTCACCTGTCTTCTCCCCAGAGGCCCCGACTCCTGTTCTGAAAGCCCATTCGGCCCTGCTTGGGCTCTTCACAGCCCCTGACCCGCCTGGCATGTCTGTGTTTTCTTTTTTTTCTTTTCAGAGACTAGGTCTCGCTATGTTGCCCGGGGAACTGAAGACTCTCGTTGGCTGGGGTACCCCAGACTCAAGCGATCCCCAGCCTCAGCCTCCCAGGTAGCTGGGATTAGAAGCACACGCCACCACGCCCAGCTATTTTTTGAGACTAGATCTCACTGTGTTGCCCCAGGAAGGACTCGAACCCGCGGATTCAAGTGATTCCTAGTCTCGGCCTCGCTCCGTAGGCTGGGATTAAAGGCACGTGCCACCGCACCCAGCCCTGAAACAAGGTGGTTTAAAGAAGTGATTCAGGTAACATGAAGCCACCAGGGTGGGGGTTCCAGCAATTACACAGGATACACTTATAAGGAAATCAGCCTGCCACACCTGGCTCTGAGACTCTGGCCTCCAGATATGAGAGAATGTCTGTACCAGCCAGGGGTACCTGATCATGGGAACCCCAGCACGCAATCACAGCAGCCGACAGTGGAGAGGGGTGTGAACATTCAGCTCCATCGAGCATGTCATCCCCCCTCTTACTGCTCTGCATCCTGCCTCAGGCACCTCCTGTCCTCACCCGCCTGCTCCCCACTGCTCATCCAGGGGAGGCTGACCCTGTCCCAGGAGAGAGATGTCACCCTGCCTCCTCTGCCACACGGACTGGCTTCTGATGCCCAGACTGCCCTGCAGGGTCATTGCTCCTGCTGCGGCCTGCAGCCAGCCGGCTCCAGGCTCTGCCTTCCCACGGCCATGGCTGTGTCCTCTTCTCTCCAATCAAGTTGTCTTTTTTTAACTCCCCACCCCCCAATCGAGTCTTCTTATTTCAGGGCTCATTTTAATTTTTGCGACTATGCCTGAAAATTTCTTCTTTTAGTACTTTTTTTTTTTCATCTCTGAAGTACCAGTCAGAGTTTATTTCATACAGCTCCATCAGTTTCTTTTGACAAAGGAACTGAAGAGCAGAGAGGGTGAGGCCCTTGTCTACAGTTGCAAAGCCTGTTGTGGTTACCCTGCAAGGACAGACCAGCCTCAATGGGCCGTCTTTAGAATCCCCTCTTGCCTCCACACAGGGGTTCTTTTTTTTTTTTTTAATGTTTTTAAAATTTATTTATATGTAAATTTCACATCTTTGTAATCCCAGGGATTCACCCCGCCCCAACCTCCCCACCATCCCCCCCTTTCCTTCCTACCCCAAGTTGTGTGCCTCAGTTTGGTGTTTAGCTTGTTTTGACTTTTCTTCATGGCTTTTGTTAATTTTTCCCCTATATCCCATATATTAGTGAAACCATTTGGTTTCTTTTTCTTTTTGACTTGTTTCTGCTATTATGATTTCTTCTAAGTACATCTGTTATCATAAAATCATCAAATTTGTCATTTTTAATTGATGAGTAATATTCCATCATGTATAGATACCACTTTTTTTTTTCATCCAGTCATCTGTTTTGGGGCCTTTAGGCTGCTTCCAAGTCCTTGCAATTATAAATAGTGCTGCAGTAAACATCCGAGCACAGGTGTCCCTTCACACTAGTGTTCTGATTTGCTGTCACCTGACTGTAGCAGTGCAGAATTAAGTTGGCTGAGTCACAAGTCCACTGGGTGGCCTCTCAGAAGCCTCAGCAAGACAATACTCCATGGGGCCCCCAAGCTTCCAGAATAAGCTGTGGATCACACTCATGTGCACCCGTCTCCTGTGTCTGGTTTTGAAATCACCTCCTACCTTCTCTGTTTAACAGCAGCAACGAGGTCAGGCCCTGAAAACATGGAGAACAAGCTGTCCCCGTTGGCAGAGGATGTCTCATCACTCGAGCTGGCAGAGTCTCCCTGAGCACCCGACCAGGCGCTGTGCAGGCCATCCCTGGAAGTCAAAGACACAAGCTAAGTCCTACCGCCTGTGGTGGCCCACTTGCCCACTGGGTACATGGCCCCAACCCGCCACCCACTCAAACTGAGACCTGAAAGAACAGCCTTTACCCTGCACTCACTTCACAACCAAACAGGTTTCTCCCTTCCTTTTATTTCAAGCGTAGAATACATTCATCACCTTGCTTTATTCTTCTGAGAAGTCTGTGCTGGGTAGCTAAAACTAACCACGCAGCAATAAGAGATATGAAAAATCCACCCCACTGCTGTGATGAAAAGCCACTTCTCTCAGTTACCAGATCCGAACCACACACCTCTGCTTTGTGTGGGCCACAAGGACACTGTATATAGTGGCATGGGTTCCACAGTCAGGTTCATTTTAGCACAAGGACTGTCTCAAACCTGTACCACCTTGCGAACTCCACCAGTAAAGAGCTATAGAAGAATCTAAGGTTGAAGAATCTGGCTGCAAGTCATCAGTTTATACCACTGGTGAGTTGACAGAATGTCTCACACCACTGGATGCCCTAGTCACAACACTGACTCTCCGAAGGGGTCACATGACATGTGACCCCTGGGACCAGAAATCCAACTGCCCGATAGGGTTGACAAAGGCTCATGCAGACACCCAGGTCCCAAATTCAGCCCCCGTCACACGCAGCACTCACCCCTCTGAGAAGAACTCCGGGAAAGGCCAGGTGCGATGGGCATCATCCATGGGAGGCCAGTTGCCCCGGGGGTTGCCAGGGCGGCGCCCATGTGGGACATGCCGTTTCTGCTGCATTGCCTGGCTCACGCCTGCCACG
>PVHY01032615.1:0-11747 GCA_004024945.1 Uropsilus gracilis
ACATATTCACACTATAAGAGCTTTACCAAGGAAAAATATTCCCGATTCTAACATAGGGTATGAAAATTGGCAACAGGCTCATTGAGAAGGAAAATATCAGTCTCAAGGTAAAAATGACTTGGCTGTTCAGAAATAAATTGTACATGGTTAATAGTTAATCTAGGTCTTATCTCCTGGCAAATATATGAACTGAACCATTTAGGAAGACAGAATGATACTCTGTCCTGCTTTCTAAAGGTTCTATCAAGAGAAATCTTATCTCAGTTTTCCATAGGGTTATTTTATAAGCTTTCATCTAGGGTTCATGACAAAAATTTGAGGGAAAACCCTAGAATCACTTGATCACATCTAAAACAATATATTACTATAGGAACCCATCCCATCTTCCCTCCGCTCCCCCCCCCCCATTTAAATACATGTGTCTTTCACTGCTCCCATTATTGAAACATCACTGGTAAAGCAAGCTGCAGGTCAGTCAAACCCTGGGCTTTGTTTTTTTTTGTTTGTTTGTTTGTTTGTTTTTTTTAGACCAGGTCTTGCTATTTTTGCCTGTGGAACCACAGGCTCACGTTGCCCAGGGTACCACAGACTCAAGCAATCCCCAGCCTCAGCTTCCCAGGTAGCTGGAATTACAGGCACGTACCACCATGCCCAGCTATTTTTTTGGGACTAGGTCTTGCTATGTTGCCCCGGGTGGGTCTCAAACTGCGATCCCCAGCCCCAGCTGTGACTTCATAGACTGTTGCTTACAGGCACACACCACCGTACCTGGCTCCTGCTCTCTTGTTCTTAATGAAATGAAGAATAACAAAAAGTCAACAAAATATATTGCTTTGTAAATAGTTACTAGTAAGAAAACTTCACTCAGTTGTGCTACATCAAAACTTCATGGTATTGACCAGCTTTTAAAAGCCAACAGGATATCATGATTGACCCCACTTGGTCCCTCCTACCCCTTTCAGAAAATCTGAAACCCAGGCTGAAAACATACCGCACAAATGAAGCAGGTGTCATGCCAGGTGTGCCCCAGGGCTTCAATAAACTTGTCCCCGGCCTCCACGGGGAAATCACATCCATGACACTTGGTGCTGAATAGGTTGATGTAGTCTGGAATGAAAGCAGAGTGAGGACAGGGCATCAAGGCAGTCAGGGAAGGCCACTAGGTCCCGTGCCAGAACAATTCTCAAATCAGTAGGCCAGGAGGCACAGAGTGAAACCTAATTGGTTACTTTTTGTCTTACAGACAAAATACTCAGCTACACGACTGGTTTTTTTTTTTTTTTCCTCTTTCAATAATTTGCATTTTGTGATGTGCAGATTCAGCTTAGTCACCACCCTGTGTTAGTTTGATTTGCAAATATTTTTTGGAAATTTCAGCAAGGTGATTTTCTCATTAGTTTATGTCACCTTTTATAGTTCAAAAAGATCAATTCCCAAGAAGAATTATACTTCTCAACTGCTATCCTCATTTTGGAAGAATGATGGTTCTTTACATTTTAAAGAGTTATAGTTACAGAATGTTCTTTGCTTGGCAATCCTTCTGTCAGTAGGTGTTTGTGTTGTTAACAAATTTTCACTACCAGAAACAGTGTCTGAGTTACTTTTTGGGAAGATAATCCAATCAAGGAGATAATAACTATGTATAATACTTCACAATTTACCAAGCATTTTCACATAAATTGTATAATTTACTAGTATCTCAATGTCAAAGTCTATATCTTAAGTTTTTTTTGTACTTCCAGTGCAGCTCCTGCCACACTGGCCAGTCTTGACACATTGAATGAATGAGTGAACATACCAATCAATAAATCAACAAACCAATCAGCTTAACTTCACAGAATCCCTTAGTAATTGAACTACTGTTTTTCTTTTTCTATTTTGTTTTGTTAATAAGGAAATTGAAGCACAGAAAAGCAAAGAATCCAACCAAGATCACAACCTGGGTCACAGCACAGGACTCATCTTCTCCTTTTTAGGTTACAAGGGCAGCAACTCCACTACACCCACTGTAGATTCTTCCAGATGCTTCTAGAAAAATTTGCTACCTGCTACCGAGCCTTCATTTCCCCAGCTCTGATGGCTGGCTTTTCCTTAGAGGGATTTTCTGTTTATATCATCTTGTGTGCAGTATGTCTATTTGCCCATACTCATAGGGAAAGTGCTGTGGGGGCTACAAACTTGAACTGTGAAGAGAAAAAGGTGGGTTTAAATCCCAGCTCCATAAGAACATTCTTCTAGCCATTTAATGTCTTAGTGCCTCAATTTATCTAATGGGAATAACTACAGCATGTACCTCGGGATTGTTGTACAGATAAACCAAGATGATGTACTTGGCATAAATACTCAAGAACATTGGCACTTATTTTGAATGGCTTTATAAACACTGAAAGGAAGGAAAGGATTGTGACTTGAGTCCTTACTATGTATCTATCCAATGTTAGTGCTTACCTGTATTCCTTGTTTGATCTTTGTGACAACTTGATAAAGAAGTATTATTTCAATTTCAAAGATGAAGCTGGCTATGAAAGTCCCATCTCACAAATAGTAAGGAACCTGAGGAACTCCAAAGTTCATTTTCTTTCCATGACTTCATGCTGTCTCCAGTTATCTACTTGCCATTGAGCTTTGATAAGTTATATCTCTTGTATATTTTTTCCAGTGCATGAGTTCCTCTTTTGGATTTAATTACAGTTTGTCATGCAAATCCTTTTATATTTATTGTAGTTCATCAATCTTGCAGCTGACAAAAGAAGCTTAATTTCTTCAGGAGGTAAAAATTTATCACCTCAGCAGTTTGGGTTTTTTTGTTTTTTTTTTTTTTTTGAGACTAGGTCTCGCTATTTTTGCCTGTGGAACCGCAGGCTCTTGTTGCCCGGGGTACCACAGACTCAAGCAATCCCCAGCCTCAGCTTCCCAGGTAGCTGGGATTACAGGCACGCACCACCACACCCAGCTATTTTTTTGGAACTAGGTCTCACTACAGGCCCCAGGCAGGACTTGAACCACAATCCCTAGCCCCGACCGCTTCATAGGCTGAAGCTTGCAAACACAAGCCACAGTGCCCAGCCTCACCTCAGCAGAGTTAAAAAAGAAATTACAGTGCTTCCTTCAGAAAGTTTTTCTAAAAGGTTTATGATTTACTTAATCTATGTTCTTTGGGAACGTACCAGTGTTTCTGGGATGCAGAACTCATTTCCACTTGAGGGCACAGCCTGTACCCTACTTCTGTTGCTTTATTTCCAGTCAGTTTCCAAATGTCCTGGGCTATCTCCTCCATATCCATACCTTGCATAAACTAGGAACTAGATGTGGAAAACCTTCCATTTGCTCTACCTCAATCTCTGTAATGCTTTGGATCAGGCCTTTCTTCTAGAAAGTCCTCAATCCCACCCCAACCAAGAGAGATGAGATGATCATCTTGAGAGCTTATAGGGCAGGTGAGTTGGTGAAATTTTTTTCTCCATCAGCCTATATAATGAGCACCTGCATTATTGTGTCTTGACACATGACCATGAGTGTGTGACCCAATGGGTGTGGTGTGTGCATGTGTAAATGTGCACACCTGGGCCTAGGAAAGAATCAATACAGGAGTGTAGAGAGCACAGGAAGAAATAGTACAAGAGAATACCAGAGGAGAGCCCAGAGAGTGTGAAGATTCTTGAGAGGGATGGGGGGAGCTTGAGTGTGTCCCAGCAACCCAAGCATTGTCCCTGTCTTGCCTGTAATGTCTGTGTAACTGCTAGAACCAATAAAGCCTAACACTTGCCCCAACAATTGATGATGAGGATGGTTACAGAACTGGGTTTCTCTCCCATTCATTCATTCGTTCGTTCGTTCGTTCGTTCATTCATTCCTCATCTCTGTTCATTTCTGTGCTGCTGGCATATCATATAACAACAGGTTTGCCTGAGTCTTTGAGGGCAGAGACTGTCTCCTCTAAGATCAGCACCTTTCACAGGAACTGGCACACATTTGATGGATAAGTGAACAAGGAAATGGTCTGAAAATCTTATTAAAAGTGACTCCTCCTACCATGTGGTTTATGGTTTTTCACAGATGAAGGGCTTACAATGGCTTGCATTTATTTCTGGAATGTCTAGTCTTGCCTACTAATTGGTTTTCTTCTGCATTAAACTTGATTCTGAGTGATCTGGATAACTGCCACTTTGTTACAAAGTTTGGTAAGACCCTTCTGACCCTAGCACATTTTTAAAATCTGATATTTTTCTTCATTTATTGTACAAAAGGCAAATGCATCTGAATTAAGTATGTGTGTGGACCTGTTCCATGAGGAACATAATCCAATCCCTCATCTATTCCTTCCTTTATTCTACAATTCTACAATGTCTTTCTAATTTTCTTTGACTAACTTTCTTATGCTTCAAGTTGAATAAATACCCTGTATTTAATAGATTTTATGCTATGTAAAATGATTCCCATCCATCAAATGCAGATGTTCTGCATTGAAAAAGAACTTAGTGGCTTACTAGAGCAGGGTTTCTCCAACATTAGAATCACCTGGAGCTTTCTGGTTCTAAAACACATATTGCAAATCCTACTTCTCAGACTTTCTGACTCAGTAGAACTGGGGTAAGACCTAGAGATCTGAATTTCTAACAGTTTCCCAGGTGATACGCTGCTGCCAGTCCTGGGATTATGCTTTGACTCCCAAACTCAATTGACAATCAGGGTGTGTTGGGCAACTCATGAAATTCTGCTTCTGTAAGTCTGGGAATTTATCTTATCTATAGCTTTCAGCTTCCTCAGGTAACTGTGATACCCTGTCAGATCTGGGAACTCCTTAGATGCAGGTCCATCTATAAGGACATTTTCCCCTCCAGTGCTCTTTCTTGTATGCCAGATAGCATGTAAAAGCCATATTGAGTCTAGAGCTTATCATTCTGAAGATGTGACAAGCCTCCCTTTTGTCTTCTTCCAAGTTATTGATAATAATGATAAGGTACTGGGGTAAAAAATACAATGGAACAAGGATAGTCTCTTCAATAAATGGTGCTGGGAAAACTGAACTTCTACATGCCAAAGAATGAATCTTGACTACTCCCTCACACTATACACAAAACCCATCTCAAAATGGATAAAACACTTAAATGTAAGACCTGAAACTATAAAGTATATAGAAGAAAACATAGGCTAAACACTCCATGATCCAAGGCCAGGCATGGTGGCACGTGCCTTTAATAGCAGCCTATGAAGCCCCAAGACTAGGAATTGCTTGAGTCTGCAGGTTTGAGACCCACCCAGGGCACTATAGTAAGACCTAGTCTCAAAAAATAGCTGGGTATGGTGGCACATGCCTGTAATCCTAGCTACCTGGGAGGCTGAATATGGGGATCACTTGAATCCATGGTATCCCAGGCAATGTGAGCCTACAGTTCCCTGGGCAACAAAGTAAGACCTAGTCTAAAAAAAAAAAAACCCACAAAAAACACTACACGACCTATATCACAGAAATATCTTCCAGGATACATTTATACAAGCAAAGAAAATGAAGGAAATCAAAACACAAACTGCTGGGACTACATGAAGTCAAAAAGCTTCTGTACAGCAAAAGAGACAATAACCAAAAGAAATAGACAAAATTTTTTTGCACTCCATTTAACTGATGGGGTCCAGATAATCAAAGATCCACAAAGAACTCACACAACTTAGCAAAAATTAAGCCAAAAACTGGGTCAAAATATGGGGAGAAGAGCTTAAAAGACACTTCTCCAAAAAGGAAATACAAATGGTCAATGGGCATATGAAAAAAATGCTCAATATCACTTATCATCAGGGAAATGCAAATCAAAACCACAATGAGATACTACCTTAGACTGGTTAGAATGACCCATATCTCACACTCACACACCCACACACCCAACCACCCACCCACCCACCCACACACACACACACACACACACACACAGGGCAACAACAATTACTGATGTGGTGTGGAAAAAAAGGAACACTTTTACACTGCTGGTAGGAGTGCAAACTGGTCCAACTACCAAGGAATGCTGTGTGGGGAACCTTCAAACTACTGAAAATGGAACTACCATTCGATCCAGCAACCCCCTCTCTAGGAATCTACCCAAAGAATACAAAAATAAGAATTCAAAAGGACATCTGTACTTGGGTGTTTATTGTAGCACTATTTACAACAGCCAGGATAAGGAAATAACCCAAATGCTCCAAAACAGATGAATGGATCAGAAAGCTATGGCATGTGTACACAATGGAATTATTATTTGTCAATCAAAAAAGACAAATTTGAAGCATTTGTGATAACATGGGTGGACCCAGAAGGAGTCATGTTAGCAGAAATAAGCCAGAAAGATAAAGAAAAATACTGGATGATCTTACCAATATGTGGGATATAGGGGAAACAAAGGGACAAGGAAAAGTTAAAACTGTCAGCAGAACAAAAGCATAGAACAAGAGAGGGAGAGGGGGGTGAAATCAGGGGAGGGATGGCACAAGAGATTAAGATGATGGTTCATGGGTGAGAAGGTGGTAGGAGAACTTTGGCATTAGACATTGATGTAAAATGTATATGTGCAATTCGTTAAAAAAAAGATAAGGTACCAAAATGAGATACCACTTTATACTCAAAAACAATAACAAAAATATGCCTGAAAAGTGAAGGCCAAGATGCAGAGACAAAAAGTTTTGTGTGCTGTTGTTACGACTTAAAATGATATAACTGTTATGGAAAACAATGTGAAGGTTCCTGAAAAAAAAAAAAAAAAAGAAACTATTGGATGATTCAGCATTTCTACTTTCAGGCATTTACCCAAAAGAATTAAAAATAGTATCTTGAGATGTTTTCATACTCCTATTCATGGCAGAACTATTCACAATAACCAAGAAGCAGAAGCAAATGAAATGCCCATCAGTGCATGAATGTACTGTGCAAATAAAATATTGTAGGGTAAGTGAGTGAGCCAGGGTTTTTCCTTCATTAGCCTGTATAATCAGCACCTGGGGTATTAGATCAGCCCCATGATTGTAGGATGCAGTGGGTGTGCGCATGTGTAATTCTGCACAGCTGAATCTAGAAGCGAGGGGATAAATGGGTGTAGAGGGCATAAAAGAGCATGAGTACGTTAGAAAGAGCATGTTAGAGAGCTTGAGAGAGTATGAGAGCACCAGATAAAGAGGATGGAAAAAGAATGAAGATTACTAGGGAGATAGGGGGCTTGCCTGCCTCCCTGCCTCCCTGCTCTTCTGGCCCTGGCTGCCCTGATGTGTCTATGGAGCTGCTAGAACCAATAAGAACCTACCTAGACTCTGAAGCTTGCACTACAATTGGCATCACAAACAAGATGCTTCCCCTACAAATGTGATAGATGCACATGATGGGATATTATTCAGCCTCAAAAAAGGAAGAAATCTTATCATATACTAAATATAGGAGAACCTCAAAGACATTACCATAAGTAAAAAAAAGTCAATCTCAAAAAGACAAATACATGATTACACATATGAGGCATTTAAAGTTATTGATTTCATGGAAACAGTAGATTGGAGATTGCCAGGCCCTAAGGGGGAGGTAGGGGGATGGAGTTGTTCAATCAGGACAGAGTTTCAGACAAGCAAGGTGAAAAATTCTGCAGATTTATGAATATATTTAACTGTACTGGGCTATTCACTTAGACACACACAAACACAAACTGAAAAGTTCAGAACTAAGCACAATATCCCATGCTGTAACATCAGGGATCTTCCTTTAGGCTGACTCCACTATTTTATCTTGAGGGCAGGTTAACCAATCAAGTTTGAGTTTATGTACCTGTTGGATCATCTACTCTTCCTTTCTTTATAAGGAAGGTAAGAATCATTTATAAGAATATCATTCTTTATTTTCAACAAGCCTACTAAATGTCCAGAATCAAACAAAACATTTTCTCTTTCTAATATAAAAATGATTCACCTTGGCATTTCAGTGACTCCCACCGCTTCAGGAAGCAGTTTAAGACTGTTTTCTGTGGCTATTATAGGAACCACACTCTGCACATAACATTCCAGGTCAACCTCACAGTGGTCTCTGGAGGAGGGGTAGGTCAGGAAACAAACTCTTAAAGGGTAAGTACCTTGTCCACCACCACAGCAGCAGGAAGTAGTCTCAAATGAGGGTGCTTAGAGCTGAGGCTCAATGTACCTGTGTGCCCCCCACCGTCTCCTCTTAACATTAGACATCCCCTTCCTGGGTCTTCTTAATAAAATAATTTTGAAAATCTGTTTCAGGGGCTGTGCTATGGAAAGACAGGCAGCGTTGACAGTGGAAACGGATTGTTTTTTCAGAAACCTAAGACACAAATGTGACTTATCACAAATCATGCAAGTTTTAATACTCTAAGTCAGTGAGTAACAGTAATTTGTCCTGGCACAACAGCATTTCTGTTAATTACCAATCATTTCTGAAGAGGGGGAAAGACAGGTGTTATCTTCTCCCTTTTACATCTAGGAAAACTGAAGCACAGAGTGATGAAGAGACTTCTTTGGAGTCATTCCAATGTGGAAAGAAAAAGCACCAGAAACCTAAGAAATTCATTTTATAATTTATGGTGAGGAGGAAAGAAGTTTTTGTATTGTTTTGCTTTTCTTCTTGAAGAACTGGAATGTTTTCTCCTTTCTGATTTTTAAAATAAACTCATTTACTGTGTTTCTCTTTTTGCCCTCAAATTTGCTACCCAGTCGCTTCAGTTCTGCGATTCTTCACAAGCAGCAGGCTGTTTTCCCTCTTCTACTTGGTGCTGACTCTCTCACTCTGTGGTCCTAATGTTCTATGCTGCCTTTGTTGGAACCTGCCTCAAGTCCTTTTTTGAAAGAGGTCTGCTACAAATAAACGAGTGGGTGAGAGAGTGAGTGGCTAGTTAATCAGGAGGCCCAACTCTCTAATAGAGTGCTTTGTCTGCAGAATTTACAGTGATTTACTCTGAGTGTTAAGAACAGAGAAACTCCAAATTCAGCCTGGGAGGCTGTGGGACTTTGAAGGATTGCCAAGACTGGTCAACATCATAGGGGAGGACATGGACTTTCATGGATTGATGCCTTACTCGTGTCCTCCAGGTTAGCCTCACCATATTCTGTGAGGCAGGTGTTTACTTCCCTTTTTTGCAGATGAGGAAAGTGAGACTCAGACAAGTTTAGTGACTCATCAAGGTTACAAAGCCAGTCTGAGGTGGAGCCTGGAACAGAGTCTAGGATGAAATCCAGAGTCAAAGGCTTCTCACATTGAGCTTTGTGGTCTCTAAACCAAAATCAGCTGAAAAGTTCACCAGGCAGTAACAAGATGCCAATTTGTGATCCACATATCTGGTGCAGGGAAGGGAGCCAAGCTACAGCTACCCTGTCCCACCCCAGGAAAGCTGCAACCAAGTGCACAGGGGAAATTCTTTCATTAATGTCTTCTGAATAACATCAGCATGCAATTAATTCTGCCACTGGGAACCTCCTGAGGGTGCACTGTGGATGGACATAGTTCCCTGTGTCTACCCATCTCCTGAACTGTGGGGAGACCTCCTGAAGCACAGTGGACCTACCTTTTTCACAGTAGGGCTCCCCATCTTCCATGTGGAAGAGACTGTTTCCAAAGGGCTTCTTGCAGGCGGCACAGATGAAGCAGGTGGTATGCCAGGTCTGCCTCAGGGCATGCATCACTTCCTGGGAGGGGTGGGGGTGATAAGAGACTGAGCTTAGAACAACAGGTCCAGGAGAGAGAGGGAGCTGGGTCCCCTCATCCCCATCTGGCTACTGCTGACTACTCCCAGGGGCCCAGGAAAGAGGGCTTGGGCACATTAAGGAAAAGCCCAGGGGTGGCATAGAGAGGTTCCTACTCATGCTAGGTGCCAGGGTCCATGTGTGCTGCCAGGGACTGGGAGTCTTAACCCTCCCATCAAACCTGGGAAGGAAGAGGTACTGCTTATTACCACAGGGCATCAAGGGTCACATGCAGGTGCCTGGTGAGGTCAGACTGTGAAGTGATAACTTGCTTTACAGAAACTCTGCTGTCACTGCAAGCTGTGTGGCCCAGGTGTGTAATCATCTCTCGCTTCAAGTTCATTTGTTCCCTAGTTCATTAGAGGCAAACCAACTCCCTGCTAGGATGCAAATAGGGTTGCTCTCACTATTAGCAGCAGCTTCCTGGCTTCCTTTGGGGTCCTGAAATCTTGGGGAGAGCGAGATTGGAAAAGTTTGAGGAAAAGACAAAAGTTTGAGGAAAAGACCCACTTACCCCCATGATTTTGGTGTTACACTTGGCACAGATTGGGGCAAAGAACTGCTCGTAACACCGCTCACAGTAAACATTGTTCTGCTCCTCCACAAAGCACATGTCTGCCAGGGAGGTCTTGCAGTATGCACAGTTGAACTCTTCCGGGTGCCAGGAGCGGCCCATGGCTACCAGGAAGGGGCCCCTGGAGAAACAGAGGATAGTAGCCAGAGGATATGCAGCCTCAAAAAGCTGAGACCAGATATTTCAAATTCCCCAACAATATTTATACTTTGACCCAATAACCATGACTTTTATGACTCCTATTATATAAAATTCAGATAAAGGTTCATGAAGAATCCATTGCAGCCATTACAGTATAGAGAAATGGGAAGTCACTCAAACACCCACTATCTGGGACCAGGTTAGTATGTCACAGAATATCCATTCAGAGAACCACAGATAAATAAAATAGCCAAAGAAATCTTATGAAGTAGGTACTGTTGTACAGCTCATTTTCGGTAAGGAAACTGAGGCACAGTTGGACTGCTACCACAGTGGAAGAATAAGGAAATATTTTATATTTTAACTTTTACTTTCCTGATGGTTCTAATTTCTCTCTAATGAGTACGATCATTCCATTTTTAAATAAAGTATACTTTTTTGGTTACATATTAGTTCATCTTCACATTAGTTCACCTTCCACAACACACACACACACACACACACACACACACACAATATTTAAATAATCACCACCCATGACTCAGACTTGTAAATGTGAAACAACTTGTTTTCATTTTAGTGGGCAGCTGCCCACCCAAGACCTGAGTAACATGGGACCATTCTCTGGAAAGACCCAGAAACAACCCTAAAGGGAAGGTGGGTCAAAATCAGCACTGTTAGTCAGCTTGCAACATGCCAAATAAACCTACTGACAATACCTGTGATTTCTAGAACCTGGCCTTAGCTCAAGGGGGGAAGTCCTGGCACCAGGCAGTGCTCTGGAGCTTCAGCCACTTACCTCATGGAATCCTCCTAACTCCCCAGGGAAGTGGGTATCACGCAGGTATGGAAGCTAATCTCAGCATGGGTCAGACTGCTGAGATGGTGACTCCAGGGGGACCTGAGGTTGCTGTGCAACCAGCTTTCTTACAACCCCTGCCCTCCCAGACTTATGTGCCCCAACCACCACTCCCCACCCCAATAGCCTAGCACAGAGGCACACTGAACCTTACCGGATGATGTTGTTGCAGTGACCACAGAGTGGAGTCCGGCTGCTGGCTGGGAAGCGCTCAGCCCTCTGAACAATGCCCCTAGCAAGAGGGGCACCTGCTGGAGTATAGGCACCTCGAGGCAGGGTCTGTTTGCTGATGGTAGTAGTGCCCTTTCCAGGAGCAAACTTCTGAGAGAAGTTGTCATCTGTCACCCATGGTGGGCGGCTAGCTGGCTCCACAGGCCCCCCACTATAGGCCCCCGAGGGTGGAGGGTTATAGCTTGGGGCAGGTGAGGGGGTGTAGGTAGGAGCAGGAGA
>PVHY01032616.1:0-11743 GCA_004024945.1 Uropsilus gracilis
GGGGCGGGACAGAGGGGGAATGGTCAGGGAGGGTGGGGGGGGTGAATCCCGGTAAAATAAATAAATAAATTAATTAATTAATTAAAAAAATAAAATAAAATAAATAAAAATAAAACAGTGAGTTGGGTAAGATAACTGGCCTCCTGTGACTTGAGTGACTTTTGTTTTCTCTTATTAATATCTCTTGTTATTTCATGAAGAGAGGGCTTGGTTACAGCAAAATCTGAAGATTTTGTTTTCGAGAAATACCCTCTTTCCCTTCATAATTGAAGAAGAGCTTTGCAAGGTAAAGTATGCTTGGCTGGTATTTTTATCTTGGAGTGCTTTATATACCTCAGTTCTTTGCTCCTTGGCCTTTTGGCTAAGATCAAGTGTATACCTCACTCCATTCCCTTCTTGTCCTGAATATTTCTTTTGAGAAATCTGGGGTGAACCTAACAATTTTTTTCCAATAGGTTATCTACTTATTGTCTCTCATAAGCTTACTTATTGTTTCCTTATCTTGAATTTTAGATATTTTAACTATTTTATTAGCTATTTTAATTATTATGTGTCTCTCTGTCATTTTGGTTTTTCTCAAGTTTTCCAATTTTCCATTCAGTGTATCTTCATTTTTTCCCCCTTTGTATCTCTCTTTCCTCTTTTTCCCCCTTCTGTTCAGGTCTGAAGATTCAAGAGTACTAATCCATTTTTGCATTTCTTCAATTTTTTGTTCTTGACTTTTCCCTGAGCTCTTTATTTCCTCCATTATTCTATTGGCTTTCATTATTTTTTAAGGATTTTTTTCTCATTTCTTAATTCATTCATTGTGGCATTCATTTCCTTTTCTTTTTCTGTCTTCTCTGTTGAATCTGCCAGTATATTAGTTATGACAATTCTGAATTATTTTTATGTCTGGTCATAATATTTTTCTATGCCTGTCTTGTTGACTTAAGAGGGCTGACGTACTGTCTGAGGTACATTGGTTTCAGGATGGTTACTTTGATATTTTGTGATTTTGTTTTTTTCCCATATTCTGCTTTTGTATTTGCTCTGGCTTTGGTGTATTAGTGCCACTGATGCTAATGGATGCCATTTTTTTGTTGGCATTTCTGGTTATAGAAATATCTGTTGAGTACATCGGCTTTAGAGGTTGGTGGGCAGGAGTAGAGGAGTAGGTCCCTGTAGTTTCTCCCTCAGGTATTGTTTTTCAGTTTCTATTGATGGCAGGAAGAAATTTTGGTTGTTCTCACTAGGTTTTTGTAAGCTTCTGTATTTGGACATTGGAGGTTTTTAGTTTTTACCAGGGTGTGTGTATGTGCGTATGTGCGTATGTGTGTATGTATGTATGTATGTATGTATGTATATGTGTGTGTGTTTCCCAGAAGGCTATTTCCAGGAGAGGGTTTTATTTTTTGAGGCTATAGTGCATACATCCAATTATCACTGATAGAGGGAGGGGTCTTTGAACATTTGTATTTTCAGTGCATTCAGCATGCCACTTACTTTTTTGATGCCTTTTTGAAACTGGGTCAAAATGGGGCAAAAACTGCCAACCAACAAGCCACAGAGAGAAAGCGGCATTTTTAAAATGTGGCTTCTGCCTCCCAACTTTTAATCAGATCCCTCTTACCTGTATGCACAGCAGTTGCCAGTCAAATGCAATTTAAACAACAAGGTTTTATTTACAAGTACAATTAACCAGGGTAACTAAAAGTACTCAATGCCACAACTGGCCAGTTATATTATCCCAAGTACCATTTAGTCCGAAAGTCCTAAACACATATCCAAGGCACCCTGAAAAGTCCAATATTTCTTTTCTGTCTTCTCTTGGCTTCTTCTCTTTCTACCCTCCTGAACAGTGGCTTCTCCAAGGCTCTTCAAACTTTTTCAGCAAATGATGATGCAAAATCAGCTTTCTAAATTCCTGGCTTTCCCAGGTATCAGCTTTGCACCTCGCTTCCATGCCACCTTGCTGTGGCTCCACAGTTTCTTTACCTGGCCTACCTTTGGTGGCACCTGTCCAAATTCACCAGGCCTGCTCTCAGCAGCCCCTGGTCACCCCTGACCTGCCTTTCTGGCACCTGACTCCACTCTGGCTACTTCTCTGTCAGCCATTCTCACCATGGCTTCTTGCCACCACCAGCTCATTCTTCCAGGAGGCTTCCTCTGTCCAGGCTACGTGGGTTGGTCTCTCAGTCTGCCATTCTTATCTCTTATCCTCATCCTCTTCACTTGTTTATTTTTATCCATCCTTTGGTGCTTCCCATTTTCTCTTGTGTGTCTTTCTCTCAGGTCCCAGCCACCAAGGCATTTTGGCATCTATATAAACTACATTACTGCCTTGTATCATTTTATCCATGTTAATTTAGAGAACAAGCTATTTGCCCACCAGGAGATTACTTATCCTTTGTCTGGAGCAGTGTGCAGCCTGGGGTGAGCAAATAATTCATCTCTATGTTCAGGGACATTAATCCTGTCCCAGTAGCAACAATTATGGTATATGTCCTTATGGTATAAGCACAGGGTTTTCTCACTCCTGTGCTGTGGGTTGATGTCACTCCTACATCAAGTAGGAGAGATCTTATGCCTCTGAATCACACATAGTGTTGTAAACTAATGTTAGTTACCTCAATAAAAGTAATAGGGCCTTGCTATCAATTAGGAATTACATATTAATAAAATAATTAATAAATTATTAGCCAATATACCTACATTTGTAAAGCTATAAAATCAGAGGGGACTAATTGATGGAAAGAAATTGAGTGAACTGGGTGACATTAATACTGAAAGAACTAAGAATAACTGAGAAATTAATTACAGACTTTGCCTGTTTAACCTCAATATTCATTAAGGAAATTTTCTAATCCCATCCTTAATGAGAAGATATACTAGTGAAGATTCAATGAAAAAATAACAAAAGTTCAATTTATAAATGGGTCAAAGATGTGCAATTTTATTTCTAATTGAGAGGAAATCAGAAATTGGACAAGACAGGTCCATGAACTTGTAAACAAACAGGTTTTTTATCTACTTTATCATCCACACCATAATTTGTTCAAGCATTCTCTTGCAAATGCACTAAATGTGACACAATATAGTTGTCAGAACAAGCAAAAGAACAAGGAAAAACAGAAAATGTCTTCCTTAAGGAAATATTCAGACATTGTACAGAATAATTCATTTTTTAATGAACTGATTATCATTAAGTCACATTTGGCAGAAGAATCTGGAAAATGTAGAACATACACAAGTCAGTAGTCAAAGAAGTAATTATGAGAGTTTGGGCTTATAACTGAGCAAATCAAAAAAGGAGATAAAGAAAAAATTGATATAAAGACAATAAGCATTCTCTATTCTAGGACTTATAATTAATACATATGGAGGAAGAAAAATCAATTTACTGGTGGTGTCATTGATTATGATCATCATTGGTGTCAATAGTAAGTGTTCCTCATGAAAGAGTGGACATATGAGTTACATCAGTGTTCTGCTCACTTTGATCCAGCAATGGTCAAGAAGCCTGAGTCAAAAGACTGAAGTTTGAAAAGAGGCCTTAGAACACCATTAAATGTGGTTTTAGGAAAAGTGAATATGTGGGTGCCATCTGTCATATTAAAGAAAGATACATTTCCAGCCTCATAATCCAGGAATATTCCAATATTACAGGGTTTTTCTTTTATTGTAATAGGAGTTTCTGGGGAGGTGAGGGCCCAATACTCCTCCTTGTAGAATCTAATGACCCAGAAACCATTTTTTGGGGATATATTGATATTTCCCTTCCTTGCTACATTATCCCTACAAACCCCCATATCCCAGGATTGTATATCTTTAACCTCCACCTCCCAGTAATATCTTCCTGAACTGATTTTCTGTTGACCAAGTACACAGGGAAAAGACTCAAATCTTTGTGGGGAACTGGGTAAATCTTGACTCGTCTGTTGCCAGCGTACTTGTTTCCTGTTTTCCAGCACTAGGAGGGAAGGATGGGCTGTGTCTTCATCCAAAGTCACATTTACTGCAAAGACAAATGACCCATCATGTTTATGAAAGGCGTGTCATTACAAATAGGCCAGAGAATATTCATTTTGTGAAGATTTCCCTGGGCCTTGTTCAATTCAGTTTACTTTCATCCACTTTTCCTTGAGACTTCTCCAGAGGACAATATCCCTCCTGACTCACCAAATGTGAACTCTTCTTTCCTCCAATCTGTAAAAAAATGTAAATATGAAAAACACCATCTAAAAGATAAAGCTGTCTGTCTGCCCAAAATTAATTACAGAATGGTAGCAAGCAAAGAAAACAAAATTTCATATACTTACATCTCATTTCAGAATCTGCCTATATTTTTCTCTAATTTGAAGAACTGAAGCATTCTCATGCTTTGTTCATCTAATGTACACATAGAATAAGTGTCTATGACATATTTAGGAAATTAAAGAAAAATAAGGAATATGATCTATCTGACAAATGCTTATTTTTGTTACAATTTGCTCAGAGTATTGAACAGATGACTTTGTGCTTGTCCTCAAAACATACTGTGAGACACAAATTAAAATATTGATAAAATTTAAGATTGTTTTAAACATTATCTGTTAAGATGTTGAGTAATTTAGTCACAGAATTTATGTATTATACTTTCTTTCAGCATATTGTTTTCACACTATAAATATTTATTCACAATAGATTTGAGAATAAAATTTTCTTCAACAGAGTTTATTTCACTCACCAGCATATAATGGTACCTCTCTCCAGACTGCAAAAGAGCAACATAAAGAACTATTTACTTTTTCCTTACAAGTTTTCTTTCATTCATCCATTGTCTTTTCTATTTCCCATCATTGCTACAGTTCTACTTCTAAATTCTTTGGACTTCCATGTTCAAGCCTGTCTCTCTTACTTGATTTTTTTATCAAAACTGGTCAGGCACAGGATAGAAATTAGAAGCAAAAACAGATGTGAAGGACAAAAGAACAAAGAAAAGGAAGGGAAATAAATTGGAGGGAAGGAGGAGGGAATGAGGGAGAAAATGCTATGATGCCTATGGTTTGCACTTTTTGGAAAGTATTGACTTTTAAAAAATTATTGAAAATAGGAAAGAGGCTGTTTCAAATGCTTACTTTTCTGTTATAGAAATTTTAGTACCTGCTTTCTATGAATGCTAAACAGAAGTCCAGAGTAACTTTCACAATAAACATGTATTTACTTATTTGCTCATATATGTTTATTCATTTAAGCAACTTTTTATATTTCTGTGTCATATTTCATTGTCAAATAAGCAGGACTTAAGAAAGACAGCATGGAACTATGGAACTTTCTGAGAAGTGAGCAATACTCACCTGACTTAAATTGAGCCTTTCTTGTCTCTGAGAAAAAGATACAAACATATGTACATATATCAGCATATATATAATGACACATATGTAAACAAAAGCAAGTGTCTATATATGTGTGTGTATGTGTTTGTATATAAATATATGTTTTAACATCAAGAAGGAGGTTTAATTAAAACCATGCATATGCCAGTATGTATTTCTGAAGGATGACCCAGTCATGTGCATTCAAAAGAATTATAAAAGATTTTTTTGCTAAAATCTGCTTCATATACTTTAATATGAAAGGGCATGAAGATCTTAATAAAAAGATGGCAAAGGAATTTCTTTATTGAACTAATAATTTCATAAATTAAAATAAAATTAAAATGATGGCTACAGTTCACATGAAAAAAGTCAGCAAAATGTAAAAATAAATCTAAATGCATAAAAATGTAACTAGATTAAATTTAGCTTAGATCATTTGAGGATATGGTCAAGACTCATTAATCTCAAGATTACATATGATATTGGTACATACCAAGTGTTTACAGGTCTATAAAATAAGCAAGTTATCTCATTGAGTATCTTGGAAGTATAACTCTTCCCTTTAAACTTTGGAACAATACTCTATGCAAAACAAAGTTTGCTCCATCTCAGCACATTAAAAAACCTAAAGGAAGCTTTTATTCTTCTTAGTGTAATGTCCCTCATGTCATCACCCTGATGATGAAATTAGAATAATGTCTGAAAGATGAAAGAAACATAAAGATATAGTAAAAGAGGAAAGGGAAAAAAGAAACTTGAGGAAGATGTTGGGAAAGGAAATTTTCATAACAGGAACCCAGGAAACCAAAAAAAAAATGGACAAGGTAATTTGAAATTCACAAGAAGAATGAGGAAACAGGAATGAATAAATAATAAATATAGAATAAAAGAAAAATCCAAGAAATATACTAATTAAAAAGTCATTAAAATTACCAATATCTCTCCAAAGATGTTCTGAAAAAAAAAATACAATAGAAAGCACATAAATATCAAGGTATGCAAATATGGAAAAATACAAAATGAATAAAAATTATCCATTGTCCAATAAACAGGTAGGAGTTACATAACTAGGAAAAATAAAGCAAAGTATACACTCGTATAATATCAAGAAAATATTTTTTATAACCTTATAAAAGTTAGGAAAGAATGAATTTTAACAGCTATTGAATAAAAAATCAGTTAAACTTGACAATAAGCCGGGCATAGTGGCATGTGCCTGTAGTCCAAGTGCTCGGAGGCGAGAGGCCTAGGATCACTTGAGTTCATGGGTTTGAGACTATCCCAGGCAACACTGTGAGACCTGGTCTGGAAAAAGCTGCTGGGTATGGTGGAGGGAGCTTGTAATCCCAGCTTCCTGAGAGGCTGAGGATGGGGTTTGCTTGAGTCTGCAGAATTAGGCTACCCCAGACAACATAATAAGACCTAGTCTCAAAAAAAATTGACAATAGAATGACTGTGGTTTTATCCCAAGTATGTTTATCTCCGGTGTATAGTATTAACTACATAATTATTACTGATTTGAATCAAAATATATATGGAATTAAATATATTATAACAAGTCTTACTTTGGTAGCAGTTTACTGAAAATGATTTTAAATTTAGCTTTTATTCTGAGTGTGCCTGTTTAAATTGTTACTTTAAGTGGAACATGCTTTGCAGAGATAGTGGGCACAAATATTGAATACTGAGAAAGTTATGTTAGATGGTATCACAATCATTAAACAAATGACCATAATATCTAGACAGAATCATTTTGTGGTATCTTATGGCTTCTAATTATTTTCATTTAATGAAACTGCAATATAGGTTACTAAATTATCAATTTGAGAGAACATTCAAAAAGTGTGATAAGCACCTTACACCCTAAATATATATATATATATATATATATATTCATCAATTTTTGGGGAGGAAGGAAACTATATTTCTCCTAAATAAAGACTGTTTGTTTCATCTAAGATAAAAGTCATCATTTGATCAATTTGATTCTATGCAAATCATGATCTGAATTTGTCTACAAGCCAATGAGAATCTGTTTGTGAAACTTTAATATATTCAATTACCTTATTGACAAAATTATTCTTCCTCCTTTCCAATTTTGAGACTGAATAATCTGAGCTATCTGTCTATTGGTTTCCAGTCTCTTTCTTAACATTTTTAATGTTATTATTTTGAAGTTTGTCTAGGAGTTTTTCCTTGACAGTCTCCTTTAAACATGTCCTGAGATTTTCTTTATTTTGTTTTTCCTTTTGGAGTCCAGAAGTTCCTTGTTTCTGTAGCATGTGTTTTGCTTATTTATGGTTATTTATGTGTATAAGAGGGGGTATAGTGAAGATTTAGATTCATCTGTATGCATAGTTTATCCATTCCTATAATGAAGGAGAAAATAATCCAAGGTGGTAATACTTGATAAAACTTATAAGGAATACATGCATTTTTTTGTGTGTTTGAATATTTGTAAGAATGGGAATGTTTAAATCTCTGTACATTTATAAAGAGAAAGACAGAGTTAAAGACAAAAGAAACCATGAACACTTAATATAGCCTAAAATTTACCTAATTATAAATGATTTATCATTTAATTATAGAAATGCATTATTATTTATATCAGATGTTATATGCTATAAATAGCACCATATTTATCCTAACTATAAATAAAGTGTTTGCTTTATCCTAATTATAAATAAAGTGTTTGCATCTTTTTTTATTAAAGACAATAGAATTTTATAGCAGATATAAATTCAGGTACTAAAAAATAGAAAAATAGAGAAATCATGGAAAAATGGAGAACACAATTCTTCAAAGAGGAAATACAAATGACCAACAGGTATATGAAAAAATGTTCAACATAACTAATACTCAGGAAAATGTAAATCAAAACCACAATGAGACACCACCTTACACCAGTAAGAATGTCTCATATCAAAAAAAAAATATGTAACAAGTGCTGGCTTGAATGTGTAGAGAAAAAACACTCTTACACTGCTGGTAGGAATGTAAACTGGTCCAGCCTCTATGGAGAGCTGTGTGGAAGAGGCTCAAAGTACTGAAAATGGAACTACCAATCAATCCGACAATCCTACTTCTAGAAATTTATGCAAAGGTTATAAAAACACTAATTTAAAAGGATACCAGTATTTGGATGTTTATTGCAGCATTATTTACAATAGCCAAGATATGGAAAGAGCCCAAATGCCCCAAGTACATGAATGGATCAAAAACCCATAGTATATATACACAATGGAATATTATTCATCAATATAAAAAGACAAATTTGTGTCATTCACAGCAACATGAATGGAGCTAGAAGGAACAAAGTTATCAGAAATAAGCCAGAAAGAAAGGTGAAATACTGGATGATCTCACCTACTTTGAGGGATATAGGGAAAATACACAAACAAATAAGAAAAATTTAAAACTGTCAACAGAACTGAAATATAGAGCAAGGGGGGAGGGGCAATTCATGTGTGGGATGGGTACAAAAGATTAAGATTATGGTGCACAGGTAACAAGGTAGTGAAAGAGCCCTGGGACATATAATGAAGCAATTAATTAATTAATTAAAAGAAGCCAACCAAAGACATTAATTAATTAATTAATGTAAGAAGTTGCTTATCATGCATTCTTTTTTTCTAACTAAAGTTCAAAATAACAGCAAAGAACCAGACACAAAAAAAGCACACATGACCTCTACTGCTGGGAGAACATAAATAAGCAAATCTGTTGTCATATAAGTAGTATTTCCACAGGTAGAGTTCTCTTTCATTATATAAAAATGGTAAATAGAGTGAGAAATAAAGGTCTCAAGTACTAGTTCTGTAAAGTCCTTATGACAATCATATATGCAACTGAATTCACAGAAAGAGAAGACTATGACAGAGAAGTTCATATTAAGAGAGGTTGCTAAATATTGAGGTATTATTCAACAGACATTTATGATTTAAACATACATGTCGGGTTCAGAATACATGATCAGCAGGGAAACAAATACATAATCAGCATCATTAAATACATTATGCTAAAATATATTCAGAGAAAGAAGCCAATCAAAGACATTGAAAAGCATAGAAAGTCTATTATAAGGTTACTGTGGCAGGAAGCAGATGATTGAAATAAAGTGTGCTGCTGAAATAACTGGGTGGAACAAAACAATATCTGATGAGAAACCTATGTTCTTCAGGCAATATAGGCATAGTGGATAAAAGAGATTAGTCCAATTCATTATGACCTATGAAAGATAGCAATTGTTAGATACTCACCAAAGGCAGTTTACATAGAATTTGAGGCCTGAAGCTGCATTGCTATCTGCCCTACAGATTTTGGACTTGTGTGAAATGTAAATGAAATCCCTTAAAGTAGAAGTACTAGAGATCCTGTAAATCCCTACAATTATGAAAGAGTATTGTCTGCCTTTGAGCATGACAATATCTGAGTTCACTTGTGAAGAGAAGGTCTGAAAAAGAGATATAAGAACATATATGATGACTGGTTCAAAGATACTTTTCAAAATCTACTGAAATTAGCTGATATTAATAACTGAAGGCAATCATATTCTTGCCAAAGACAGCCATAAAGGGTCGGGAGAACAACATCAGATCAGACATTTTTGGGATTGAGACGTTTCATGACGTGACAAAATACCAATACACACCAAAGTGTTGAGCCAAATGTTAGCCGATGAAAAGATGGCTAATACAGTGGTGCAGATTGTGAGAATGAAGAAAATAAAGAAAACATAAAATGCATCATTTAATGGGATATTCCTAGTAAAGTGAAAACATAATTGCCATTCTCTTCTTTCAGCTTGTCTGGAAAATAGGAGAAATATTACAGGAGTGTCAAGGACTTTTATCTCTGACAATATGGTTGTAATAAAAAAATGACATATTATTAATCTCTCTGTCTGCCGCTCTCTTCTGCTCACTTCCTTTAAAACTCCAGAAGTCCCATTAGAGCTTTCCCTTTCTATTTAATCTCTTCCTCTTTCTCATTCTTTCTATCCTTCTTTCCATGTCTCTTCCTTTCTTCATCATGGACACACGCACATATAGATTATTGACACACTTAATTTGAAAATAACAATTGAACGAAAGCAGCAGACCACAGGTAGATATCTATAGAGGACCAGGAGGGCATCATGCTAGGACAGTTAGGAAATGGTAGACATATACCCATTGCAAGATAAAGAAGAAATTGTTGATTCATAATAAAGTGAGCCTATGTGTTTGAAAAACTAGAACAAATGTTTGGTTGTGCAACATCCTTTTTTACCACATTTTGTAACACCTCAAAAAGAGAAGACTAAATATTTTTAATTATCCACTGCTGATTCTTTTATCTATTTGCAGATGCATGAAGTTTTCTGCTTTTTGCCTTTAGGGTTTGTTGTCAAAAGCCAATATTAAACACCACTGTAATGTTGCTAGTTTTGATCATTCGAAGATTGCTGGGAACTTAAGCTCTTGATGTCACAGATGAAGATGGTGATGAACAAGTTAAACTTAGATGACAGAATGATGAAAATAGTGATTTAGACAGGACCCTGATCAGGTTGATTTCCTCAGTTGGACAAAAGAAAATATCTACTGAGCTAAAGATTTTGAGATGGATCAATGCATATGAGTAGACATAGGAACATGGGACTCCAGATAGAGTGATCAGGCTTTGATGCCAGTAGGCTCATACATGAGTGTGTGTATGCGCAGTGTTTGTGTGTAGTGTGTGCAGCTGTTTAATTTGCTAGCTGTTTGTGTGTTAGACGGTGTGAGTCAACAGGAGAGAGAGAGCTTGTGGAAGAGAATGGAAGAGAATGGAAGAGAATGGATGTGAATATAAGATATATCTCTTTATATCCCCACCTTCAAAGATGATGCACACAGAAGTGAACACTTCACATTGATATCTGGGCATATATTCAATGGAAGCTTAAAAAATATTCAAGAATGTGTATTTTACTGAAAATTACAGAGAAATAACTACAGGTATCTAAGTGAAGGCACAGGATAAATAAGAATGGAAGAAACAGACATGAAAATATTGGTCTTTTAGTGGAAGAACAAAGAAGTTTATTGACTAATTTTGATTGAAGTTCGCATGGAAACCACATAGGAAAAATCAAGTTAATTTCATGAAAGAATCATGTAAAATTCAAAATACTAAAATGTTGAATTTAAACTTAGCTAGGCATCTCCCACGATACTCTCCATTTCACACTAAAGCTCAAACTCAGAACAAGGAGAGAGACACATGAAGACACACAGCCCCTCATCTGCCGGGAGCACATATCAACCGCTTCTCCTATCACACGGCAAATACTTCCACATGTAAAAGCTTCACTAATTAAATCAAAATGGATGGTAAAGGACTAAGGATTCACCTACAGTACACATTACATTACGAAATTC
>PVHY01032617.1:0-11752 GCA_004024945.1 Uropsilus gracilis
AAAAAAAAAAAAAACTAAAGGACCAAACATGGACAAACAGCAAAAACAAAGGAGGCAAAGAGACCAGGTGAGATGTGGTGTGTGTGTGTGGGCGGGGGGTTATTCCCATGGGAATTAGCAGTTATACAATCATATATTGTAAAATATGCAAAAATAAAATTTTTTAAAAATATCATACAATAGAAAAAAGTCTGTCTAGCTTTGAAGATTATAGTAAGATGGCTGTAGATAGCAAAAGAACCCTCAGTGTTAGATGTCTTGGTGTAAACTGCTTAGTAAAGTTTTTTTTTTTTTTTCCTGTGGCCAAGAGCCAGGTAAGCAGTGAGGTCTGAAAGCTCAAGTGTTAGGGAAAGGCATATGCCCAGCAGCTTGCATAGGTTAAGTTTGACTCAGGCTCAGGAAAAGAAGGCAAAGGATTTCTTTTTCTTCTTCTTCTTTTTTGAGACTAGGTCTCACTATGTTGCCCGGGTAGCCCCAATCCCAGACTCAAGTAATTCCCAGTCTTAGCCTCCAAGGTAGCTGGGATTACAGCCGCCTGCCACCACACCTGGCTGCTTTTTCAAGACTAGGTCTTGCTATGTTGCCTGGGGTAGTCTCAAACCCATGAACTCAAGTGATCCCAGGCCTCTTGCCTCCCAGCACTTGGACTACAGGTGTGTACCACCACACCCAGCTGGGGTCTTTAGTAAAGAGAAAGTCTGCTTCTCTCTCCCTATATCAGCAGGACCCCCTAAGGTCCATGTCTAAGGCTCAGGAAAGTCACCATGTGACCCTGTATGCAGGGGCTTGGAGGGGGCAGACCAGTGTGGACTCCCAGCTTTATCACTTAGCTAAAAGGCATTTAGTTTTTCTTGATCTCCAGTTATTTCATCTAAAGACAGTGTCTTCAGATAAATCCTAGCCTCCCCTTTCTATGGCTCTCCCACTGTCACAGGAGGGAGCAATCTGAGACAGAAACTGAACTCTTTTTATAACTAAAGCTTGAAACTGACCATCACTTCCAAATTCTTTTTCAGAAGTGCGTTGCTAAGATTCATTCCCTACACACTAGGAAGAGATTTAAGCTCTTCCTCCTGAAAGGAGTATATTTTTACACATTCAAATTTGACTGTGAAAAGCCTGTGTGGTCCTCTCTCTATCTGTCTGTCTGTTGTCTGTCTGTCTCTCTCTGTTTGTCTCTCTCTATTGTCTCTATCTCTATCTCTCTTTTCTGACTGGACAAAGAGGGTTTCACTGTATGGAGGAAGAAGAAGCTTACAAGAAAGGTGCAGGTTCCCTAATGATGGCAGGGAGGAGCAGAGAGAAAGTGCTTTTCACACTAGCCTTTGAACTTTGGAAAAAGGCACTCTAATTCTTCACTTAAGCCATTGAGATTTGGAATTGATCTGTTACAGCATCTAATTAGCACAAAAAGCAGGAGATTTGTTTTTGCTTGCTTAGACTTATGCCTGTGAGTGTGTTTCTGTCAGGAAACAGTCTCCTTTCAAAATAACAGAATTACCTTAGAAAAGTCAACTCTTTGGTCAGAGATTGAGGACCCTTTCCACAGAGGGAAATAATCACATTCCTTGGGGCTGCAGGAAGAGGGTGAATAAATCAAGACCAGAGAGCCGAGAACAGTGGGATTCCAGGGCAGGGGCAGAAAGCTGAAGAGATGTGCTTTGGGATGTCTATAGTGAGCAAATGAGCACAGCAATGCTGCACCCCACTCTCCTAAAATCCTTGAGAAGATCCAAAAGACAGCTCTAGAAGAACTAAGAAGACATCCTCCTTTGAAGTGTATCTGCTCCAGAAATAAACATGAATACATGAAAGTACAGGTTCAGGAGGGTCCCTGGCCCAGTTGTAAGGGTAGGCGTGGGATAGGGGGCATAACCTCGATGCCTACCACTGTGAAAGTGATTGAAAGGGAGGTTCCTACATTCCCTGGTAGACCTGAAACTGCCCAGAACCAATTAACTGAAATAAATGACATTCACACACAGTTCAGATCTCAGGCCTTGGCATCAAATGTACAGATGAGTAGTGTTTCCTAACCATGGCCTGAAGCATTTGGGGGGTTTATATCAGCTTGTCAATCATGTTTATTTTCACTTTGCTCAGTATTACACATTGATAGCAGTGAAACTGATGACTTGTGCCTAGTTTTGGTGAAACCCTTGGGGAGAGGGTCTCTGTTGCTGGAACTGGTAATGTTAGCGGGAGGGCTTGGGGCATGCTATTTTACTAAAATCTTTTTTGCCCACTTTTCCTAAACCAGGGAAAAACCTTTACCTTAATCTGATACAGGCCAGGCAAAAGCTTTTGTTAACCCTTAAGCTACCACACACTAGTTACCTTTGTCATTCAAATACCTACTGCTTGCCTGCTTCCAGGTTCTCTCTCAAAAAGAGAGAAAAACTTTAAATCTACCTCTTTAAGGGTTTGTTACTGACCCATAACTCTTGCTAGGTAATTTCCAAGCAAGACCAAACTCTTTAAGTTGTTGAACTATTTATTACTAAACAAGAAAGTGATTACCTATATATGAACTACAAGATAAACATGAAAAACCAGTTACCCCACCATTGTCCAAAACTGTCTTAGTCCCTGGTCACCTCACCACACACCCAATTCATCTAAGTTCCAAAAACACATGTTCCAAATGCAAGGCATCTTTCTTATTCTCCTTTGGCATCTGTTTCAATTTTCTCCACGCATGTGGTCAAAGACATGATCTTCTTCTTCTTTTTTTTTTTTTTTGAGACTAGGTCTCGCTATTTTTGCCCGTGGAACCGCAGGCTCTCGTTGCCTAGGGTACCACAGACTCAAGCAATCCCCAGACTCAGCTTCCCAGGTAGCTGGGATTATAGGCACACGCCACCACGCCCAGCTATTTTTTGGAACTAGGTCTCGTTACTGGCCCCAGGCGGGACTCGAACCATGATCCCTAGCCCCGGCCGCTTCACAGGCTGAAGCTTACAAGCACGAGCCACCGTGCCCGGCCTATGATCTTCTTCTTCTTCTTCTTCTTCTTCTTCTTATAGTATCCTTAGCTTTAAGCAGTAGAAAAACTCCAAGATAGAGGAACCAACATAAAGTCTATCTTTTTAGACCTCCCTCATGGCCTCTCCAAAACATCTAAGACAAACTAGGTAAATTAAGCGCCAACACTAAATTCAAATCTCCAAACTCTTTAGACTCCTTCAGCATACACACTTAGCTTATGCATGCTAAGGCCATGAGTTTACCAGCCAGGGCCCAAAGCCACAGGCCCAGGCTGCCTCAGCCATGTGGCCAGACTCACATCCTCCTCCAAAACTGACTGAATCCTTTCTCCTTCTTCTAAACTCTTTTTATATCCTTCTTGCCTTGTTTTCCCTCCCCTTCTTGGAGGGAGTCTTGTCAATCAGCTCACATCACAAAAAACTTATTTTCCTTCCTCCTCCCCTTCTATCCTTCTGAAAGGAAACTATGAACTCTAAAAGGAAACTATGAACTCTAACAAAGGCTCCCACCATACCTGGGCATGTATTTCTTGAAATTTACAATTCTAAAGTAACAGGGAAGTAACACCTTTTTCCTAGCTATTATCAATGCATGGCATCAGCTCTGTTAATGGCAGTTACCCTCCAACAGTAACACAAGAAATGGGTCTATAGAACCAACAAGGGATAGAAAGCCTGTGTGGGAAGGCCATTTGGGGCTTCCTATTTCTGAGATTTCCTTTGACATATCTGTGACCCAGGAGAAAAAGTATGTCTGCTGTAGCTCTTCCAGGGAGGAGATTATTGGAGCTTATGGCGGGTCTTTCTGGCCATCTTATGTAACATCCTTAATGCCTTGCAAGTATTGTCCCATTTGGATCCTGGAAAAGCCTTTTCTAGCAATGAGATCCTGCCTAGGAACCACTCTTAGTGACCAGGAGTGATAAGTACATACCATTTTCAATATAGGGTTAGGTCTACAAGTACAGCCTTGAAGGTTATCTGTAATGTAAGTGAAATAGGCAAATTCAGACTAACATGTAAAGCATGATTTCATCTTTGTTCAAATGTGTTTATGTATCTATATACATATAAATAAATATATTTATAGAAGCTTGGGGGTGGGGGAATTAAGAAGCATGCATATACCAGGTTATAAACAACAGCTATTGGGGTTGTCTGGAGTGGGGAATTAAAATGGTTTGGATATCTACTTTTAACTTAATGTGATTTAGAGAAGAAATGGAACAATAGACTTTTTAAAGAAATAATAGATTTATTTTTAAAGCAGCTTTATGGTCATAGAAAAATTGAGTCAAAACTACAGAGAATTCCTATATACCCCCTTCCCCATCAACTTGCATTAGGGTGGTACTTTTATTTCAATTGATGAACTGATTTTGATATGTTATTATTAACTGAAGCCCTTAATTTACACAAGGGTTCATACTTCATGATGTAAACACTAAAGGTTTTGACAAGTATATGATAATATGGATCCACTGATGGAGACTAAGAGTAAAAAGTTTAGGAAGGCGGCATCATAAGACCAGAAACTGGAGGTGGGGGTAGATTATTAACATAGTTGCTAAACCAGCTAAGAAATGAAAAATCCTTAGGTGGCAACCACCATAGCAAATATCAGATAGAAAGCCTTGGATACCCAGGCCAGAGGTTGGAAGATGGAGTACAAGAGCTGTTATAGAGAATCCCCATTCTTGCAAACCAGTCTAGCCAATTCCTAAAAGTGACTAATTTAATGATCCATAATAAATTCCTCTCCCAAACAAGAACACAGTGCTATTTTTGCACAGGTTAAATGCAGCTCACCTGCCCACCTGTGACTATGCAGATGTTTCTTCTTACAAAACACTTTTCTTTCCAAAGTAGCAGTGGCAGCTCTCCTGCCTGCTTGTATCTATGCAAGTGTCTTCTCTTTTCTTTTATATAACTAACCTGCTCTTTGGGATACTGTTATCAGGAGGGGGAGGGCAGGCTTTTTTTTACTAAAAATCTTTACCAGCTTTTCCTAAACCAGAGAAAAACCTTTAACTCTTTATCTGCTACAAAATGGGCAAAAGCCTTTATCAATCCTTATTTTTGCCCTTATCAACTCTTGAGCTTCCATACACTAGTTACCTTTGTCATTCAGATGCCTGCTGCTTGCCCCAAGCCAAAACCGAACCAAACCAAAAACAAACAAACAAACAAAAAAAAAAAAACCTTTAAACTTGGATTCTTTGCTACCTGCAACCACCTTGATATGTAATTTCCAAGCCAGACCAAACTCTTAAAGTGATCAAACCATTTATTACTAAGCAAGGAAGTACTTAGTATGTACCTAATATGTACTACAAAATATGTGCCTAAATATGTGCTATAAAATAAATAAGAAAAATCCTGTTATCCCATCATTGTCCAAAACTGTCCTTAGTCCCTGGTCACCTCACCACACATCCAATTCATCTGAGTTCCAAAAACTCGTGTTCCAAATGCAAGGCATCATTCTTTTTCTCCTTTGGCATCTGCTCTGACTTCCACCAAACATGCAGTCAAAGATATGATGTTTTTCTTCTTATGGCATCCTCAACTTTAGGCAGTAGAAAAGCTCCAAGATACAGGAACCAACATAAAGTCCATCTTTTTAGGCCTCCCTCATGTCCTCTCCAAAACATCTAAGTCAAACTAGGTAAGTCAAGCTCCAACATGAAGTTCAAATCTCCAAACTCTTTAGACTCCTTCAGCACACACACTCAGCTTATGCATGCTACGACCTTGAGTTTACCAGCCAGGGCCCAAGGCCACAGGCCCAGGTGCCTCAGCCATGTGGCCAGGCTCACATCTTCCTCCAAAAATGACTGAATCCTTTCTCCTTCTTCTAAGCCCTTTTTATATCCTTCTTGCCTTGTTTTCCCTCCTTTTTGGAGGGAGTCTTGTCAATCAGCTCACAAAAAACTTGTTTTCCTCCCTCCTCCCCTTCTATCTTTCTGATAGGAAACTATGAATTCTAATAAAGGCTCCCTGCCACTTCTTGGTATGTCCTTCTCCTTTCTGAAATTTACAATTCTAAAGCAACAGGGATGTAACTCCTTTTTCCTAGTCATTATCAATGTATGGCATCAGCTCTGTTAATAGCAGTTACCCTCCAACAGTAAGGATGTGCTTAGCTTTGTGAGAAATAGCCAACCTGCTATTGGGACTGGGCCATTTTTGCATTCCCATCAGCCAACTAAGAGAGTTTCTGTTGCTCCACAATAGATATTATCAGGATTTACCATGGGCAGTGTCTGGAATCAAGGTCCTGTTTGGTATAGCACGATATCTCACTTCAGTTTATGATTCCCTAACAATGTTTAACTTTTTTTTTTTTTACATTTATTTACCATCTGTATATCTTCTTTGATGAGGTGTCAGTTCAATCTTTTACCTATGGGGTGAGGGGGTTTGCTTGTTTTCTTATTGTTGAGTTTTAAGAGCTTTTTGTCTATTTTGGGTACAAATATTTTTAGATGTCTCACAAATATTTTCTCCCCATCTTTTCCTTTTCTTAATTACAGGTCATTTTTTTTACACGTTTGTGTTTTTCAAGTAAATATTTAAATAGGGACAATGAAGGGGAATAAGAGGAATAACTTATTTTAGTTGTCCTTGGTCTGACTAGACTCCTAGCACTAATTTCTAGCGAGGCATGAAATCCACACCTATGAGTTACACTTGTAAACAGTTTTTGTATTTGTGTAACTAATTTAGTAAACTGCATTGTCTGTAGTTTATTACTTAAGAAAAACTTCCCTTTTGCAAATCCTAATTTAAAAACTGCAGTTCTGCAGAAGGGCAGAAACAGGGTTACAGGAGCCCCATGTGAGCTATAGGCTCCTTGGTGAGGAGCCAGGGCAGGGTTGCCTGCCTGCTCATCCCCCTACCTGATGCTGAGCAGGTACCTGACCAGCCCCTCTACCAACACTCCCCCCCCCAGTTCTCTGAGAAACTGCAAGCTTCACTGGAGCTTATTTCCTGAGCCCCTGGAGCTGTGCCCTTAGACCCCCTCCCCTGCTTTGTAATGAGGGAAGGTCTCTAGAGCCCAGGCTGGAAGCTGCTTTAGAAATGCAAAGATTTCAGCTACTTAATGGGAAAGCATTTGAGGGAGGTCTCTCCTGGTTTCCCTCAAAGTGAAAGAGCTTTTCAGAAACCCTGTCTAAAGAGTTCAGAGGCTCTAGTCCCCCAGCCCTGAGGAGGTTTTTCCTCTGGAGGTGTTATGCAAATCTGGGTTAATAGAAGGGTGGATGAGTCTTTATTTCAAGCAAAGAAAGGCAGAGAGGAGAATAATAATACCCTTCACTTTGGGGCTATAAATACCTCAGTAAATAGGCCTGGAAGAGAAGGATCAGGGCCTGCAGGGAGCTTGAATCTGCAGTGAGCTTGTGACTGGCTTGTCAAGGTTTTTCCTCACAGGAAGGACTGGGGTTGAGTGCTTGTAATGGGCACCAATTAGGTCTCTCTGGGGACTCAGGCCACTACCTCAGGAGGATGGTTGAGAAGAAAGTGGTTCATGCACTGCCCACTGACCACCAGGGACCAGAGAGACAGGACTACTGTGAAAAGGTTAAAACATTGATATGACAGTTACCTTTGGGAGCAAGATGGTCATCAGATTATGGTGTGTGCCTCACCAAAGGGGGTTTTGTTTGCTCTCAGAAAGAGCAGAAGTTTGAGGGTCACCTGACCTGAGGCAGCCGCTTCTATTAACCCAGCCCTGCTCCTGTCTAAACTCCTGAGGTGGGGGCTTTTATGGGACCTGTATGTGTCCTTCAGCCCAGAAGTTGCCCAACAACAGCTGTTTCGATACAATCCCATGGTGCCTCAGTTTCCTCATCAGTAAAATGAGACTTAAAATACCCACCTCACAAGAGCATGGTTTGTTAAAAATTAGTATCAGTAAAGATTTTAGTTTACTGGGGAGTCATACAATCAGCCTTGTGTCTTTTTAAAAACATTTCTTTAGAAGTTAGTCTGTGAACCCTAATGGTCATTACATACCCTTCACACAGAAAGCAACATATCAGGGCATTAAAGCTTTGACCGTGATGCCAAAGCACAGTAGATGTAAAGTGTAAACTTGACAAAACTGAAAGTATCAGTTCCAGGATGACTGCACTCTTATCCAGTTTGTTAGATGCATGAAAGAGATCCAGATGTAGAGGGAAGGCAGAAGCATCTGTAGAGTCATTTTGTTATCGGGGGGATAGGGACACCCCCGTTTAAATTCCTCTTTCCTATGGGTTCTTCCGCCTGCGTGCAGCAGCTGCTCAGATATCAAACCCTAACAACTAGGATAGACAAGAGGTTTATTTCCAGATACGGAACAAACTGAGAGTCCACACTCTCACAAATGTTCCAAACAGAATAGAGCCCCACTTCTGCTCCTCAAGGAGCTTCGTGGGGTTTACCTCAGTCTTAGAGCACTTCTGGTTGAAAATGCCAGGACCTTTACTCCCAATCCTGACGCTCCAGTTGGTACCAGATGAATCCAACCAACACAGGTGGGGCTCAGGCGGGTCTCCCCAAGGCAGGCCTGTCCAAGTGTCACCGTGGCTCCGCACTTCACCAGGGTCACCTCTCCTCCGCCTTCACACAGGTCTTGCTCCTCAGGAACCAAGTGCTCCGGGAGGTGAGGAAGCTCCAGAGGACTCCGCTCCTGGGTCCTTCTCCTGAGGCCCAAAACCTCCGCACCTGATGCCAATCTCCAGGCTCTTGCTCTCACTCCACTCTCCAAGATCCTCTCCAAAATTGTGTCTCCACATTTTATCCTTCTCCCTGCTTCCCATTCACCATCCCACCTTGGTGTGATTCCTCCCTTTGCCCTCTGGGCCTGCCTTCCACCTCAGGACACTGCATTACATAATCCCAAATCTACCCCGGTAATCACTTTACTCTAAAAAGGGGAACTGGCCTCAGGCTAGTCTTAGTCTCTGTCTTTCAGATGCAGATGACAGCAATGCCCACATTCCTTTCTCAATGAAAGGAACTAGGTTCAGCTTTGGGTCCAGGCTTCATTTTCTTTGGAGAGAACTGTTATGGAGCTGAATCTTGCTTCTAAATCACAGAAATGTAATATAAAGAAGTGAGACTGACATCCATCTCATTACTTCACACTTAGACACGCCCCACCTACAAGCATGTGTTTATAGGACCTCCATCCTCCAGGCACTTACTTACATGGCAATCAGTTGATCTTGCTAGGGACTGAATGGGGGTGGAAATTAAGACCCCCAACTGTTAATTTCCTGTTTTGGGAGAGATTAATGGCCTCCCCAAAATGCCCATATCCTGATCCATGGAAGTTATGAATATGTTGTTGTCACATGATAAGGCAGAATTAAGGTTGCAGATGGAGTAAAGCTCTAGGGAAGCTGAACCCCAAATGACCCAGCTACCTGCACCTATTCTCATGCTCCTTAGATTCCTTTTGAGCATCTGCACCCCCACTGATTCTTTCTTGCCCTCAGGGCATGTCTTCACACCTTTCTTCACACCTAAGCCTTCTCTCCCAGGGGGCATCACCTGAAACAACGCTTGGCTTTAGCCTTGCCATTTGGTTAGGTACCTGGTTACAAATTGCCCTTAAAATTAGAGTATCCAGGTGGGCCCAATATAATCAGAGTCCTTAAAAGATGAAAGGCGATCATGGAGTATGTCAGACTGATGTGAAGTGAGAAAGATTTGGCCAGTTGATGCTGGCTTTGAGCATGGATGGGGATGTGAGCCAAGGAAAGTGGGCAGCCTCTAAAAACAGAGTTTAGTGAACAGAGCCCCCCCCCCAACTTCCCACCCCACCTGTGAAAGGAAAGCGGAACTGCTGACACCATGATTTTAACCCAGTCTGACCCTTTTGGACATTTGACCTCCAACACAATAAAATATTAAAATGTGTGTGTTTATGTCATTAAAACCATATTAATTTGTTAAGGCAGCAACAGGGAATTGCTGCTACCTGTGAAAGGTGGAGTCATGTCTTTGACTTGTTCCCTCTTTGATTTGGCTTTCAGCTCATAGCTCCTCTTAAAGATACAGTGGAGCTTCATTTCACATAGGGGTTGGGTTGTAAAGTTAGCAGATAACAAGAAAATGTAGAGTCCAAATTAACCTGGAACATGTCTTCAATTGTCTTCGACAGCAGGGACCAAGCTCCACTGATTGGGGAGACACATTCCCCAAGGTGCCCTCCCCTCAAGGTACCCTCATACCAGGGCACCCTCATCCAGGGCATCCTCACCCCAGGCACCCCACTTACTAACTGGAAGGGCCAGCTAAACAAATCATACCCTTTGAATGTCTCTCCTTCTAGGCATATAATTAAATTTGCATGAATTCAAAGAGCAAATGCTGCAACTCCATTATAATTTCAGATTTTGTTTTTTATTTCCTAAGTTTGCTAAGGAAAGAATGGAAAAACAAAACCTTCTATTTGTTTTGTGGCTTGTTCTCTTTTATTATGAAATACACCAAGCATACAGAGAAGTGTGGGAAGAATGCCCACATCTGTATGCACACCAGCCACCTCTGACAAATTCTAACATTATCCTACATTTGGTAAAGATTTAAAAAAAATAAATGTTACAGTTGAAACCAGTGTCTTCCTTATCCATATAGATACCAGCCCCCACCTTCTTCCTCCATATCCCCATGAACAGTTCCTATTCCTGATATTGGCATTTATAGCATTCCTAGGCATGCTTTTAATTATAGAAATGATCCTTGAAAGTATAATCTTTGTGTACATGCTTTTATATCTCTGTTCCCCAGATCTGTGTGTACCCATAAATAATAAAATACCAATTTACATGTTTAGAAAAATTACATAAAGGTCATATTCCAAGTATCCTTCTGTTACCCCATCCTACAGTTCAATATCATGGTGAAGAGATTTATCCACAGTGCTACCTGTAGCTCTGGTTCATTCTTCTTAACTGCTGAATACTATTTTATGAAAACACAATTTGTTTATTGACTCTTCTGTTCATTGGCATTGAGGTTGCTTGAACTTTCTCTTTCTTTACAAGGCTTCAATGAATATTCTTGTACTTTTCTTCATGCCTCTGTGCTTGAGTTCCTCCAAGGTATATACTTAGGAGGGAAATTGCTAGGTCAAAGGATGTGTTTAGCTTTTGGGTGACTGGTTATTGCCAAATTGCTTTACATAGTAGTCACATCAATTTTCCACTGGCAGTGTACGTACCTTCCCTTTAATCTGTATCCTGACCAACACATACTACTTTCTGCCCATCTGACTGAGTCTTGTCCTTCTGGGGTTCCACAGTGGATTCTCTCAGCAACTCCAGCGGAGGCGGTAAAGGTTCTGTGGATGACCACCCAGTAGGAGTGTATGGTAAGGCTGAGGGAGGGCTGCTGAACCCAACTTGGGTGATGGTGGGCAGCAAGGAGCCGAATGAACCCAGGAGACTTGGACCTCATATATTCACCTCCAAGGAGCCTAGATACAGGGCCAGAACACAAACCCTTAATGCCACCGTTAGACTCAAAGCTACTCAAATAATTTGTAGTATATGGTAAATAAAAATCCACATTCACAGAGGGCAAGGTAATTACTCTTTATGGTGTTTTATATTTCACAACACACCTTCACATGCATTCCTCACCTGACCCTGACAACAACCCCACCAGGAAGACTTGGGTCATTGCCAGTCCCACTTTACAGATAAAGGAGAGGCTGATGGCTGGTCACTAGGTTGCACCTGAAACCTGTTTACCTTTTTTTTTTTTTTTGA
>PVHY01032618.1:0-11744 GCA_004024945.1 Uropsilus gracilis
GCTCCTCCAATTTCACTCGGGGGCTTCTCCCTTCAGGGCCTGATGCTGAAGGGCCCCGAAGGCTCTGGTCCCAAGTCTTTCTACAGGTGGCAATATCTCTCCGCTCTCAGATTCTTAGTCTCCAACTCCGCTCTCCGATCCTGCTGCCAAAAATCCCCCCCCCCAACGGCTTCCTCTCCTTTTTAAACTGCCACGCCACTGCCACGTCCCCCCAAGGGGTGTGGTAGGGGCGGGCCAACTGCCACTACTCAAGGGTCTAACTGCTGTAAGCCCAAGGGGGAGGAGCAAGGGGTGGGGCCGTCTGCCACAACCCAAGGATGGGGTCGGGGCACCCAGTTTCACAGTCACCATTCTCAGTCCCAAAGGTCCCCAAGACACAGTCCAATGATGGTTTCTTTGCCCCTCTGAACCTCAGGGGTAGGCACTTTGGCAAAGTCCAGTACTTTAGCCGGCACCTTCTCTTTTCTTCTTTCTTTTCTCTCCGGTGTCCCACGCTGCTCGACTTCTCCAAGGCTCTTCAAACTTCGTCTACGATGGCTGATGAAAAAATCAGCTTTCCAAATCACTGGCCATCTCTAGGTACCAGCTTTCCATATCACCTCGCTACAACGCCACACTCTCCACAATGGCCACACTTCTGCCAGATACCATGGCTCCTTGTCACCTCCAGCTCACTCTTCCAGGGGGCCTCTGCCCAGCCTGGTCACTTGGGCTACTCTTTACCCACCTGCCATTCTCTTCTCTCCTCTCCCAAAGGTTCTCTCTCTCTCTAGAAGTTCTCTTTACTCCCCAAACGTTCTCTGCTCTTTGCCTTTTCCCCCCCTGCTTCTGGTCCCACTCCCTTTTTTTGTTCTCCTTTCTCCTTTTTTCTCCTCCTCTTTCTTTTCCAACTGCCACTTCTGGCAGTTTTTAACTGCCACACCAAATGGGGCAGAGCACACTGCTACCGGCCAATGGGGGAGGAGCATCTTAAGGGGGTGGGGCTAACTGCCACCAGCCAATGGGAGAGAAGTACCTTGTTAAATGCCACAACCTGGGGTGGGGGGTTAGGGGCACCCAGTTTCACAACAACATAGTCCCTCACCCAGTGAAAGGACACTGCCACAGGAAAGAGACTAATGGACATAGCACAACTAGTAAACAACAAAAAGTGGGGTTTGAGAGAATAGAAGGGGCACCAGAGGGAGGAGGGAGAGCGAGGTATCCCAAAAACCACTTACAGAGGTTGTGATCTAAAGAACAAAATAAATAAATTAATAAAAAAAATTAGTACTATCTACATGATAAAATGACCTGCCAGCAGCAAGGAGTAGTTGCTCCACTTTCCCAGAAGTCCTCAGTCAATGGTTTCTTCAATTTGAAATCCTAAGACTGTCATGTTTGTCAAATACTATATTACAGGAAAATAAACTCAATCTCAGGATCACTCTTTCCAGAAAGAAGGTATGTCATCTGGTCAGATGTCATGCTATTGAAACTGGGAGCCCCTCCCCACCCCTTGGGGGCTGTGGCAGTTAACTAGGTGCCCCTCCCCCTTTGGGTGGTGGCAGTTAGCCCCTCCCCCTTGGGTGTGGCAGTTAAACTGCCAGCAGTATCAGTTGGAACAGGAAGTTGGACCACAAGCAGGGGGGATAAAAAGACAAGGAGCAGAGACTACAGGGAACAGACAGATTTTTGGGGAGAGGAGAGAGAGAGAACTTTTGGGGAAAGGAGAGAATGAGACAGACTTTTGGGGAGAGGAGAGAGAGGGAACTTCTGGGAGAGAAGAGAATGGCAGGAGGGTAAAGAGTAGCCTGAGTGACCAGGCTGGGCAAAAGCCCCCTGGAAGAGTGAGCTGGTGATGGTGAGGAGTCATGGTGGCCAGCGCGGAAGACTGGCCAGTGTAGAGAGTGTGACGCTGCAGCAACGTGGCCTGGAAACCTGGTGCCTGGTGATGGCCGGGAATTTGGATCAGCAATTGAAGAGCCCTGGAGAGGTGGAGCAGTGCAGAACATTGGAGAGAAGACGCCAGACAAAGGACTGGACTTTGCGAAAGTGCCTACCTCTGAGGTTCCGAGGGGCAAAGGAACCATCATTGGATGGTATCTTTGGGAACTTTGGGACTGAGAATGGCGAGTGGGGTAAGATAACTGCCACTTATGGCTTTTTCGTTTTCCCTGTTGAACTCCCTTGTTAATAAAATCCCGTTAAACTGCATGTTGAGTGGCAACAGTTGGTTCCCCCCACCCCCCCAAAACGGACCTGTGGTTTGTAAGTTGGAGGCTTTTGCCTCCTTTTTGACCCGATTTCACTATGGAGCACAAACGACCCTCTTATTCCTTGCTGACAAAACCCTAACCTGTTCCGAGCATCCATGGTCATATTCTGAAAGTGGATCATAAATGTTTTTTGTTCACCAAGTTCTTAGAATGTCCTCACTAGCTACAACTAGGAAGACCTTCATGTCAGTTTGGTGAAAAGGATTCTGAGCAAACTTTCTCTTTCCCTAAGAAAGCTACATGAGCTAGTTTACCCCTTTCTTTTATTCTTTCTGCGGAATGGCTAATGTATTTGGAGTGACAGCAGCCATCTTGGGATAACGAGGTCCCAGCATGACACCTAGGCCAGTACAGCAGAAACAAGAAAGACTCAGGTCCTGCCAAATCACCTTAGTGTCCCATTTGCAGGTGGAGTCCATTTTTCAAGCTATTATCAGCAGGGTTTCTTAATGTGCTACTGAACTGCTTCCTGCCTGATAGTGCTAGTACTGACACTCTCTGTAGATGAGGCCATGGTCAGCTCTGTCTGATTCCCCTTGGTGTGGGAAGGAGTATGAGTCTCCTTCAATCTGGGCAGCCTTTGTGTGTTAGGTTTGAAGAGCAGGCATGAGACACATTTGGTGTTTATATTTGGTATCTGGAATTCCCTGTTTGTTTTTGGAAGCCAAGGATTTGGTTAACAAAATGATGAAGGGCAGGGCGCCGTCTGTGCTCCACCTGAAAGTACCTTGGGAAAACGATTCACAGTGGTCACTGGTAGTCACCTGTGGAATGTGGAAGCAGGTTGAGAGATGAGCTACAGTTCAGTGAGAAGTTCTGGTCATTCCAGGGCAGTGAGGTGATTAGGAACTGTAGTGAGTGAGATGCCAGGGCCACTGAGTTCAGTCCAATGTCAGGCTATACAGTGAGGTGCAATCCAGTGAGATACCTGTGACACTGCAGTGCTGAGAGAAGTCCTTGGAAATGCAATGCTGTGAGAAGCCTGGGGCACTGCCCTGTTGTGAGATACCAGGGGTACTGCAAGGCTGTGAGAAGCTTGGAGCCTTGCAGTACAATTAGACTTCTGGGAATTGAGAAGCTTGGGGCTCTGCAGTTCAGTGAACTGCCTATTGCACTGCTGTAAAATGAGATACTCTGGGCCCTGCAGAGCACTGAGGCCCCTGGGGCAGTGAATGTGGAAGAAGTTCTGGGTCACTCAGTGCAGAGAGACACCAGGAGCACTGCAGTGCAGTGGGAAGGCCTGGGGAAACTCAGGGTACAGAAAGAACAGGGTCACAACAGTGCACTGAGATGCGTGGAGCACTGAGTTCAGTGAGACATGTGTGGTAGCGCAGATCCATTCAAAGGACTTCTCACCTAAGAAAACCTACCCAAAGGATACTTCTCAGAATGTCTACTATAGGGATTTTCCACCTCAGAGAAACCTACCCTAATGATACTTTTCCTCAGATTGTCAATTATATATTGTATTTTTTAACCTCAAACAAATGAATGCAAAGGATACTTTTCAGAATGTCTTTCATAGAATGTCTTTTCACCTTTGAGAAATCTATCCAATACTTTTACTTCAAATGTCCATTTTGGGGACTTCTCACCTCAGCAAAACCTACCCAAACAATTTTTTCTTTTCAGAATGTCTTTTATAGGATGTCTCACCTTGGAGAAACATACCCAAAATTAACTTCTCCTCAGCATGCCTTTTATAGGAATTTCTCACCTCAGAGATACCTACTCAAAAGATACTGCTCCAGACTATTGTTTATACAGATTTTTCACCTCTGAAAGCACACACAAATTACACTTCTCTTCAGATTATCCATTATTGGAACCTTTCACATTAAAGATATAAATTCAAAAGATGCTTCAGTTTAGAATGTCTTGCTTTAGAATGTCTTTTATAGAGATTTTTCTCCTCAAAGAAACATATCTAAAATGTTTCCACTCAGTATGTATTTTTTTAAAGTATTTTTCACCTAGGAGAATATACCAATAAGACTCATCTCCTCAGAATGGCTTTATTGAATTTTTCACTTCAGAGAAAACTAACCTAAAGCTACTTCTCCTCAGAATGGCTTTTAGGGACTTTTCACCTCAGAGAAACATACCCAAGGGATACTTCTCAGAATGTCTTTTAGGTATTTTTCCCATCAGAGACCCAAAAGATACTTCTCTCAGAATGTCCTTTGTAGAGCCTTTCACCTCAGAGATTCATACTCAAAAGATGCTTATGTTCAGAATGCCTTTTAAGGATTTTTCACCTCAGAAAAACCTATGCAGGACTATATTTTCAGGGATAATTTTTATATTTCATTACTAGAGAATTTCTCTGAATGAGTAGAGCACCATAAACTGGTCAAGTCACTATGGAGGGCTGTTTGGAAGACCCTCAAACCACTGAAAATGGTACTATTCAACCCAACAATTCCACTACTGGGGATCTACCCAAAGGATAACAAAACACTAATTCAAAAGAAAACCTCTACTCCTATGATTATTGAAGCACTATTTACAATTGCCAGGAAACAACAAAATGTCCCAAAAACAGATGAATTGATCAAAAAGTTGTGGTATATTTACACACTGTTATTGTGTAATAATTATTCAGCAGTCAAAAAATACAAACTTATGTCATTTGTGGTAATGTGGATGAAGCTCAAAGGAATCATGCTAGTGATACAAGCCAGAAAGAAAGAGAAATACCAACGGTCTCACTTATGTGTGGGGTATAGGGAAAACAAAAGGAAAAGAAAAGTTTAAAACTAACAAACTGACAGCAGAACTGAGGTACACAGCAAGGTGTAGGGGGAAGGAGTGTAAAATCAGGAGAGATGAGCACAAGAGGTTAAGATGATGGTTCACAGGTGACATGGTGGTAAGAGACCCTTGGGGTATACAATGATGTAAATATGTGTGTGTGTGCAATAAAGAAATGAAATAAATGAAGAAAAGCTAAAAAAGAACAATAAAATGAGTGAATTATTTAAAATATCAATAACTTAGCAACAGAATTTTTAAAAAGAAAGAACTATGTGAAGATATTCTTAGAATGCAAAGGCATTCTAAGTATAGGGATTAAAAGTATAGGGATTTTTCACCTCAGAGAAACCGACCCAAGATGCCGATAATTCAGAATATTTTATCGGGACTTTTCACCTCCGAGATACCTACCCCCAAAATTCTTCTCCTCAGATTTTTTATTATAGGGATGTTTCACCTCAGAGAAACATACCAAAAAATTACTTCAGATTATCTTTCATTGGGATTTTTCACATCATAGAAAACTACCCAAAATGCTTCTCCTGTGAATGTCCTCTATACAGATTTTTCACCCCAGAGACACATGCATTAAAGATATTTCACCTCAGGAAAATAGACCCAAAAGATAATTCACCTCAGGAAAAGTTATCCAAAAGATATTTCTCTCAGTAGGTCTGTTAATGTACATTTTCCATGTCAAGAAAGCAAATAAAACGCTTCTCCACAGAGTAACATCTAACAGAACTTTTGAACTCAGGGAAACATACCCAAAAGATACTACTTCTCAGAATGTAAAAGATACTTCTTCTCAGAATGTTTTCCATAGAAACTTCTGATTTCAGAGTAACCTACTCAAAGGATACTTCACCTCTGAATGTCTTTTATAGGAACTTTGACCTCAGGGAAACATAAAGAAAAGATGCTGCTCCTCAGACTGTCATATGAATTTTTTGTTAGCGATGAGAAGCTGGCAAATTACCTCAGACTGTCTTACAAGGGAAAAGCCTGCCACTACCAGGTTTGTCCACCCACGTCACAGCAATTCAAGATAAGATTAACAAAAATAGGATTTATTAACAAGAGTATAAGGAACCAAGAGTCCTCAGGGCCACCGAGGCCCCTGGACGCCTCACCCCAATCCAGTCAACACCAAGTCCAGGTTTCCAACAGCTCCAACATTGTCATGGACAGAGGTATCCAAAACTTCTTTTCAGTGAGTTGCCATCTCATCAGGGACAGATGTAACCCAGTCCAGGTTTCCAAAAGCTTGCAGCTTTTTCCTCAGCCAGGTCACAGCCTGGGCCAGGCGCCTACATGGCTCTAGATCCTTCCTCCTCCACCCCTGCCTGGCAGTGTGTCTCAGTCTCCCTGCATGCACTTTTATGAGCTCTCTCTCATTCCATATTACTGTTGTGTCTGTGCTGTCCTCTCGCAAGGCTGTGCTCCTGCCACACATGCTTCAGGAAGTCTGCCCAGTGGTCTCTTTGTACTCGGGTGCATCTAATTACAGAGATGTGGGCACAGCCCCTCAAATCACCCTTATTCTCCCCCTTATATTTTTCATCTGACAGAAACTTACCAAAAAGTACTTCTCCTCTGAGTATCTTTGAGGGATTTATCACTTCAGAAAACTCAGCATCCAATATAGGTCTCCTTAGAATATCCATTGTAAGACTTTTCACCTCAGAAAAACCTACCAAAAAGATAGTCTTCCTCAGAAGTTATTTTATATGGAATTTTCTCTCAGAGAAACCTACCCAAAACTTTCTACATGAGGAAAATATATCCAAAACTTACTTCTCCTCATAATGCTTTTCATAGGGACTTGTCATCTCAGAGTTAGCACTCAAAAAGATGCTTCTCCACTATATGTCTTTAATATGAATTTTTCATCACAGAGAAACCTGTAACTGAAAAGTTACTTCTCCACAGAATGTCCTTTGTAGGATTTGCACCTCAGAGAAAATTACCCAAAATATACTTCTTTTCAGAACATTTCTTAAAGGAATTTCTCACCTCAGAAAAACATACCCAAAAGATACTTCACCTCCAAATGAATTTTACAGGGATTTTTCACCTAGGAGGACACTACCTAAAGATACCTCTGTTCAGATGTCGTTTAATACAGATTTCCCCCCTCAGTAAATGATACGCAAAATATTTCTCAGAATGACTTTTAAAGCAACTTTTGAACCTGAGAAAATTTCCCAAAAGACACCTTTTCTCATACTGTTGATTAGAGGCATAATTTATCTCAAAAAACATACCCAAAAGATACTTCTCCTCAGATTGTGGAATACAGGATTTTTCACCTTATACCCAAAATGTTACTTCTCAGAATGCCTGTTACAGGACTTTCATCTCATGGACACCTACCCAAAAATTGCTTCTTGTAAGAGTGGCTTTTATAGGGATTTTTCATCCCAAAGAGATCTACCCAAATGATACTTCTCATAACATCTATTACAGAGATTACTTGACTGGGAAAAACCTACCCTAAGATAACTTCTCCTCAGAATGCCTTTTACAGGGATTCTTCACCTCAGAAAAAACTACCTGGAAGATACTGCTTTGCAGATTGTTGTTTATATGGATTTTTCACCTCAAACATCTACACAAGAGATATTTTCTCCTCAGAATGTCCTTTCCAGGAATGTTTTACCTCAGAGAAACATTTTCAAGAGATATTTCTATTCAGATGCCTTTATTGAATGTTTCACCCCAGAGAAACCCCAGGGAAGTAGCCCAAAGGTACTTCTGGATGCATTTTATAAGGATTTTCCACTTCAGAGAAACATACCCAAAGGGTACCTCTCCACAAAAAGTCTGTTTTAGAAATTTTCCATCTCAGAAACCTACCCAAGAGATGCTTATACTCATAGTGCCTTTTATAGGACTCTTACACTTCAGAGAAACAGACCCCAGGTTTACTTCTCAAGATGTTTTTTTACGGACTTTCCGCACCCTCAGAAAAACCTACTGAAAAGATACTTCTTAGAATGTTCTCTCTAGGGACTCTTCACTTCAGTGAATCAAGTCCCAAAGATTTCACCTCAGAGAAACCTACTCAAAAGATACTTCTCAGAGTGGCCTTAGAGGGACTTAGAGAACCTTAGAGGGACCCAGAGAAACATGTGTCAAAGATATATTACCTCAGATCCAAAAGAATGTTCACTTGAGGAAAACTTACCCAAGATACTCCCTGCTTGGAATGTCTCCAGAATCCATACCCAGAAAACTTCTCTGAATGGCTTTAAAGAGCTTTGACCCCTAGGAAATTTACCCAAAGGATACTTCTACTGTTGATTAAAGGGATATTATACCTCAATGACACATACCCAAAGGACTATCTCCTCAAGCTATGGGTTATGGGGATTCTTACCTCACAGAACCTATCAAAAGAAAAAAAAAAAAAACCAAAAAAAAAAAACCACTTCTCTTCAGAGTGTGTATTAGAGGGGTTTTTCACCTCTGGAAACCTACCCTAAAAGCACTTTTCCTTGGACTATAGACCATGCAGATTTTCTGCTTAAGACAAACTGATGCAAAGGATAATTCTCATCAGAATGTCTATTCTGGGGACGTTTCACCTCAGAGAAACTGACCCAAGATATGCTTCCCCTCAGAATGTCTATTACAGGAATTTTCACCTCAGACAAACCAACCCAAATGATACTTCTCCTCCTAATGTCCTTTAGAAACTTTTCACCTCAGAATGATGTATGCCACAGTTCCTTCTCCTCGCAATGTGGTTTTTGTGACTCTTCACCTCAGAGAAACATGACCCAAAAGAAGCTTCGGGTCAAAATGTCTTTTATTGGGATTACTTCGCCTCAGAGATACATACCCAAAAGTTACTTCCCCTCAGACTGCCGGTTATAGAAATTTTTTTACCTCATAGGAATGTACCCACGAGATAGTTCTCCTCTGAATGTCTTTTATGCAGACTTTTTACCTCAGAGAAACTGACCCGAGAGCTGTATCCCGTCAGACTGTCTTTCAGAGGGATATTTCACAGCCAAGAAACATCCCAGAAGATACCTCTTCTTACATTGTCAATTATAGGGGGCTTTTGGGCTGGGCACGGTGGCTCGTGCCTGTGAGCTTCAGCCTATGAAGGGGCCGGGGCCAGGGATCGCGGTGCGAGTCCCGCCTGGGGCCCGTAGCAAGACCTAGTTCCAAAAAATAGCTGGGCCTGGTGGTGCGCGCCTGTCATCCCAGCTACCTGGGAAGCTGAGGTTGGGAATGGCTTGAGTCTGTGGTACCCTGAGCAACGAGAGCCTGCGGTTCCACCGGCAAAAATAGTGAGACCTGGTCTCAAAAAAAAAAAATTATCGGGGGTTTTTCACCCCAGAGAAACCGACCCAAAAGACGCTTCTCCTCTGACTGTCTTTTATGCAGAGTTCTAACCTCAGAATCATTTTTAAAAGATATTTCACCTCAGGAAAAATTACCCAACAGATATCACGGCTCAGAATGTATGTTAACATACGTTTTCCATGCAGGAAAACAAACCCAAACTCTTCTCAGAGAGGTTTCTAATTGGATTTAACTTCTGAAACACGTACCCAAAAGATACTGCTCCTCAGGTCTGTTACACAAATTTTTCACCTTAGACATACCGAAAAGATGCTTCTCCAGGACTGTCTATGGCAAGAATTTTTCACCTCAGAGAGACATACTGTAAAGTTTATCTCTTCAGTTCGTTGATTGCAGGTGTTTTTCACTCAGGGAAACCTGCCCAAAAGATGCTTCTCCTCAAAAATGTCCTCTATAGGGATTTTTCACTTCTGAGAAACAGAGCTAAAAGATACTGCTCCTCAGAATGTCTTTCATTGGGATTTTTTGCATCATAGAAATCAAACCAAAAGATGCTTCTCCTATTAATGTCTTCTGTACAGATTTTTCACCTCAGAGACACATGCCTTAAAAGATATTTCACCTCAGGAAGATATACTAAAAAGATAACTCACCTCAGGAAGAGTTACCCAACATATTTCTCAGTAGGTCTGATACTATGCATTTTCACTGTCAAGAAAAGAAAAAGCTTCTCCTCAGAATGACATTTCACAGAACGTTTGAGCCCAGGAAAACATACCCGGAATGTTTTTGGGGGTTACTTTGCCTCAGAGATACATACCCAGAATGTATGCACTTCTCCTCAGAATGTTTTTTATAGAAACCTTTGATCTCAGAATTGAAAGTGGGTAAAAAGAAGACTTTTTGACTTTAACTTTTTACATCTATCTGCCTGCTTTTTTTTTTTTAACAAAGCAGGCTACATACTCTTTATTAGCATTTTTACTGATTACCTTTACTATTGATATGCAAACATCAGCTACCAGCTTTTTTCTCTGCTTTCTTTCCCTCTTTTAGACCTAAATAGAAAAACTTTAAAACAGTTTAAACTTTTACTCGTGGTTTTTACCACTATCCCAGCCCTCTCAACTAAAATACCAAACCAATGCAAGACTATCAGTGCAGACTAATTTATTTTTAACAGTGATTTTTAATTATCCTAATAACTACAAAAGAAACATGTAAGACTCAGAATACTTAAAACATTGTCCAAAACCTTTCTCAGCATTGTCCAAAGTCCTTTCCCAGATTGTCCAGAAACCCTCAGTCTCTCAGTCCTGATCACCTCACCAATGTCCAGTTAGAGCCCATCTCCAGACGCTTGAAGACATGTTTTTTTGGCTGCTCCCTTGACTTGCTCCTCCTTGTCTTCCATGCTGTGTTCTCCTTGTCACCTTCAGGTAGCAGGAACTCCATGGTGCCAAACCAGCAAAGTTTACTTTTTCTCAGGCCTAACTTTTGCACGGCCTCTTTTAGACACAAGTCAAACTCAGCAAAACAAACTCTAGCACAGAGTTTTAATCTGCAAACTCCTTAACTGCATTTAGCACACATGCTGTCAGTCTGGACCAGACAAGGGTTGCAGGCCCCCGGTGGCCACATGGCCAAGCTTACATGGCTCACGTCTTTACAAGATGGCCGATTCCCATCTCTCCTCCATTGAATCTCTCTATCCAGTCTCCATATTCGAATCTCCCATGAATTGAATCCCTCTCTTGGTTTGCACACCCTTTATATACCCTGATTTCCCGCCTTCCAGGAAACCTGTTTTACCTTGACCATTTTACTTCTTTCTCCCCCTGCATCTCCCTAAAAAAAAAAAAATTCCAGCTGAGGTCATTTTCCCATATTAGCATACCTGTCTTTAAAATCTGCAATCTTAAACAGGAGACAATGAAGGGGAGAACACACCCTATCAGAATGACCTACCTAATGGATGCTTCACCTCTGAAGGGTGGATATAGGAATTTTCACCCTGGGAAACATAAAGAAAAGATGTTGCTCCTCATGTTGAAACAGGGTAAAATGAAGACTTTCTGACTTTACTTAACTGTTTACCCCTATCTGCTTGCTTCTTTCTCCAAAGCAGGCTACAAGCAGTTCCTTTGCAATTACCTTTAACCTTAACTGGATACACTTATCTGCCTGCTACTCTCTACAAAGCAGGCTATACACTCTTCATTAGCATTTTCACTGATCACCTTTACCATTGATATGCAAAAGCCAGCCAACTGCTCTCAGCTCCAAAAACTGCAGAAAAGAAAAACTTTAAAACACAGTTTAAACTTTCCATTCGTGGGTCCTTACCACCATCCCCAGCCTTCTCAACCAAAATACCAAGCCAATGCAAGACAATCAGTGCAGTGCAGA
>PVHY01032619.1:0-11741 GCA_004024945.1 Uropsilus gracilis
AAAAAAAAAAAAAAAAAAAAAAAAAAAAAAAAAAAAAAAAAAAAAAAAAAAAAAAAAAAAAAAAAAAAAAAAAAAAAAAAAAAAAAAAAAAAAAAAAAAAAAAAAAAAAAAAAAAAAAAAAAAAAAAAAAAAAAAAAAAAAAAAAAAAAAAAAAAAAAAAAAAAAAAAAAGAATAGCAAACTCAAAGCAAGCAAGGAAGAAAGTAATAAAGTTAAGAGTAGAGATCAATGAAAGTTAAAATAGTAAAACAATAGAGAATCAAGGGAAATTAGAACTGATTTTAAAAATTAGTAAAAATGACAAACCTCTAGCAAAATTGATACAGAGAAGACACAGACTATCGATACTGGGGATGTAATGGAAAGTATCACCACAGACTTTACAGATGTCGAATGATAAGGGAAGGCCAAGATCAACCCCACATATGTGCAGTTGACAGCTTTTACCAAATGAAACCTTTCTTTGAAAACACACACCACCATTACACATTCAGTATGCAACTGATAATTTCAGTGTCTTTATAATGTTTAAGAAAATTGAACCTCTAATTTGAAAACTCCCATAAAAGAAAGCTCTGACCAGAAGATTTTGTCAAAGAATTTAACTAAATGTTTGAAGAAGGATAAACATTAGTATATGCCTGCTCAACACAAAAGGAGGGAAGCTTCCCTTCTTTGATATGAGGCTGGTATTACTGATGCTATTATAACAAACCAAACCAAACCAGACTGATCTTGTGTTGTTGGAGACTGTAAATATATTTAAAAAATTGTTGTCTGTAACAAAGATATTAACAAATAGAATTCAGCAATATATAAAGGAATTGTACACCTACCCAAGTGGGGTTTATTTCAGGATGTAAGACTGACTTTGTATTCATGATTAAAAACATGTAATCAACCTTGCAAATAAGCTGAAGGAGAAAATCACTTGATCCTAAAAATTGGTGTAGAAAATACCCATTCATGAAAAAAAATTGGAAAAATAGGAATAAAAGGGACCTTCATAAATCTGATAAAAAGACCCCTCACAATAAAATCCACAATCTTACACATAACCTGTATAAAGAAATGAAAACTACAAAACCATTTCAATGACATAGAAATTTGACAAAATGTGCACATAAATTGTATGGGAAAGCTACCTATGACAACAAAAATAAGTTTTAAAACAGTATAAGAAGAGAGTTACTTATGTTCCGGTTTGGAAAATTCAATTTAATAAAATGATGGTTTTCTCCAGATTGACAAATATGCTTAAGGCAGTTCCTATCAAAATCTCAGATTTTGTTTCCTGTAGATCTAGGCAAGATAGTATATATATGCAAAGAAATTAAAATAGCAAAGTCAGTTTTAAAAAGAACTCTAGTGTTGAAGAAATGAGTACCTGATTTCAAGACTTATTATATAGCAGCAGAAATCAAGACTGGTATTGGCAGAAGGATAGACACATAGGTCAATTAGACAGAAGACAGAATCCAAAAATAGAACTATACGAATATGTCCAACTGATTTTTGGCAAAGGCAAAAAGCAATTCAGTGGAGGAATGATCTCCCTTCCAAATATGATGCTGGAACAGTTGGGTGTTCATCTTAAATCTCATATCATGTGCAAAATTGAACTCAAAATAGATTCTGAACTTGAATGTGAGATCTAAAGCTATGCGCCTTTTAGAAAAAAAAAATCTTCATAATTTTAAACTACTCAAAGAGTTCTTGGAATTGACAATAAAAGCACAGGCCCTAAAATTAAACAACAACAGCAACAACATTAAATTTCAGCAAACAGACAAAAAAACCTACAAACACCCTGATAGGAGTATAAAGAGACAAATTATATGATGTAGAAAACTTGTGCAAAAGGACCCGTAACTGGAAGATATAAAGAACTCTAAAACCTCAACAGTCAAAAAATAATAAACAATCCAAATTAGAGGTTAGAGGAAAATATGGAGAGGTGATTCATGGAAGGGGATGTGCAGAGAGCAGGTAGGCACACGAATAGTCAACCAGTGTCATGAGCCACCGGGGAAATGCAGAATTAACTGCAAGGCCACCATCAGCGCTCCCCTATCAGATGGCTGATGTAAGAAATAGTGAACACCAATGCTGGCAAGGATGCGGAGAAATCACATCGCTCATATGTTTCTAGAGCAATGTAAAGCATATATAGTTATTTTGAGATAGTTTCAGTTTCTTTTAAAACTAAATATGTGACTTCCATATAACTTGGCAGTTATCCCTCCAAGCATTTATCTGAGAGAAATAGAAACTTATGTTCATAGCAAACCTGTGCACCAATGTTTATAGCAACTTTATTCACAATAACCAGAAACTGGAAACCACATAGTATGTTTCAGTGGGTGGATGTCTACACCATAGCAACACAGTGCTAGAGTGGAACATTACTCAGCAATCAAAAAGGATAGGCACTGCTGATACATGCTACCTGCTGGATGAATGTCCAGAACATTGTGCTGAGTGGGAATTGTCCATTCCCTGAAGGCTGCGTACTGAAAAACCCTCTCTCTCACTGAAAAATCAAAGATACGGAAATGGAGAACAGATCATTCCTTGCCAGAGACTAAGGAGGGGGTGGGAGGAAGAGGCTGTGACGATGAAGGGATGTCATAGAAAGCCTCGTGTTGAGGACACACTTCAACTGGTGTCTTGTATCTTGAATTACTATTACTACACTGCAGGATTTATGATTTAGTGATCAGGTGATGTCAGGTAAAGGGTACCCAGACTGCTTTGCATTATTTCCTACAATGGCATGTAAATCGACACTGATCTCAAAATTCAAAGTTTAATTTCTCAAGTTAATGTAAATACAAATAAATGCCAGGAGGAGGATAAACAGCTGGTGGTCAACTGGGCAGGATGCTAGTTGGGTGTTCAGAGAAGACCTGCTGGAGAAGGTGACGTTTAAATCTATCCATGTATGAGAAACAGGGTCCGGCCCAGTGGAGCAAAATCAATGACCAGATGGAAAGAGGATGCATTCAGAGAACCTGTGTGGTGATGTTCACTGTTGGCTGGGGTCTTAGTCTTCTAGTGCGTGGGGTACAAATGGAAATAGCCAGTTCTGCTCCTCCACTGTGCTCCATGAGGCAGGAAAGGTCTTACCATCTAATGTGGCACAATATGTGCTCACATTTCAGCATGCATCAGACTCTAGTCAATCAGGCTATCTAGACTGTGGGTTTGGCAAAGTGAACCCCTTTCAACCCACCAACATTTACTGAACACTATGTAATGGTGATGGCTGGGTTTTATACAGCACTTCACTTCGCTTAGAGTTTCGTCATGCAGCTTATCTCATTTGAATCTAAAAACTACCCTGTAGAACAGGAGTTAATAACTCCCTTATTTGCCTTTGACATATTAGGATGTTAAGACTGAAAATAAGGTTAAATGTTGTCTTTTGATCTGCTTGATTTGGTAGACTTCGGACTTCTCTCTGGTGTATGTGATTCTAGTCCCTATTTTTCTCTGTTGTGCATTCATTGTAGGATGGTAGTGTTTTCTATAGTATTGGCAGGCATGTTTTGAAATATAAAACCTGCTTTTGACTAATGAACATTTTATTAAAGAGGCATATTTGGTATAAGAATTATTGCCAGGAAAGAGAAAAGGTGCTTATTTTTGTGCTAATTAATATTGTGAGGGCAGTTGTCACTTTGAAATATAGACGAAACGATTGAATAATTTCCACAAAATATTTTAAACATATTTCTCAGTACCTTTCATTAAATAATCCTTATTGTCTTTCTCCGTCTGCCACCTAGTTGTTAGTGGTGGCGTTATTATTATACATTGAATTAGCGCAAATGCTGAGATGAGTCTGTGTATTCCATACCATTACTTCATGCGTTCATGATGCTGCCACATCCTTTTGGTTATTATAATGTCATAATATATTTTAATTTTGCACATGGCAAATCATCTCTCATTGGTGGACAGGGTGGATATGAAAGGGGTTGTAAGTTATTGAACACATCATCTCTTACTAATACTTTATGAATACCTTTTTCACAAGCAGCGCAAAAATAGCTGAGTGGCGATAACTCAAAGTCGAAGAGAAGTGATTATTTTCAACACCATGGCCAGACTCTTTTTAGCTCAACATGCCAGATGTGTAGGTTATAGAATGATAGACTCTCATTTTCTCGGTTCAGAGAGAATGCTGATCAGACAATGAGTTGGATGGTTGACTGTTCTTTTTAAATGTTGGATTCAAATTTATCCCTGGCATTAACTGGTTTTGCAGACACATCATCTCAAGTTCCAGATAGTTTTGTTTTTCTCTGTTATCTTTCATCAAAGCACCTTGCTCATCTCCTTCCCAAAGTTACAGTCTTTAGTGACTTCTTTATTATTTCCTCTGTTCCTTTCTGATGGAAGCTCCATGAAGATAAAGGACCAAGCTCATTTTATTTTATGCTTTATATTCAGCTCTTAGAACAGTGTCTGACACCAAATGGATTTCACAGCCATTTGTTGAAAACGTTGTTGAACTTGATTTAAACAAATATTTTCCCAGAGGGATTAGGACAGATTTCTCTGGTAAAATAACTGCTCTTCTCATTCCCGGTGGTAGACTGTCACTTTCTAAAGTAGAAATCATCCCATCTCAATGGAATTCTACTACGCTTAGTGCTCAGTGACTCAGGTCATAATCCATGTTTTGTAAAGACTCAAAGTGTATCATCCAAACCATCTATGATCTTGTCATTCAAACAAACCTGCCTCTGGGACCCCCCATGCTCTATGTAACTGTGCCTATCTGGTACCTTTGAATGTGGAGACTGAGACAGAGAGTGGAGATCCAAGATCTGTGACCTCAGCGACTTTGTCTGAAGTGACTTTAGACACTTGTCATTTGCAGGGAGCCAGGTTGCCTTCAAGCCCTTGAAGACATACAGTCACCCTCCTGGCCCTGTCTTTCACGGCTCACTTTTGCTTGGCCAGGAATTTAATTCCAGGTAATCACTGGGCAGCGATGATGAGCCGCGGCCTCCTTGAGCTGAACGAATTAAAATGTGAAGTTCCCTTCGTTTGTAAGTGGGTAGGAGTTCATTGGATAGAGCCCATTAGTCACTTAATTTTTATGCCGCATAAATGGGGCATCTTTTCCCTTTTGCATGAGAGGGTTTTATGGAAAGCCGTAAAGAGGAACAGTAAATTTGCAGACATGCACTTTGTGGCCGCACCGCCTCTCTCACTCAGTCTTTTTTCCCGGGGTGATTCGTTGCAGGCAATTTCCTGCCCCAGGACTGGGGAGTCAGTGTTCACCTTAGAATCCTTGCTCGTAAGAATGATTCCTTGCCTTGGGAACTTCTGCCAGGTTCTTTTTTTTCCTCCCCAAACAAGGAAAATTGTGGGGCTCAGCAAAAACTGGGAGCCCCGACCAAGCAGAGTTGAGTTGGATGGCAGAAAGCGTAGATCTATGCACCACTTCTCCCCGTAATGAATTGTCCTTTAGTCTCGGAGTGGGAACGTCTCAGCGGGGCCAAACAGGCAAAAAGGAAATGATTTCATTCTTATCCATGAGTCCACTTTTGAGCTTTTTCTTACTATCTTGAGTCTTTACAGATTTTTCATTAGCTTTTATTTTTGGGATGTGAAAGAGGTAGACCATTGGCCCTCATCATGCTTTTTCTGCAAGTAAAGTATAGAGAATTGGTAGTGATAGCTTAGCTTTAGCTTGGAATAGTGTGAGTGGGAATTACATTTTTTATAGATCACACAAACATATATGTGTATATGTATATATATACATATACATGCATGTGATCTATGTATGTATGTATACCCCAGGGATCTCCCACCATCATGTCAGCTGTGAACCACCATCTTAATCTCTTGTGCTCAACCGTCCCCTGATTTCACCCTCCTCCCTCTCCCTTGTTGTGTGCTTTAGTTCTGCAGTCACTTAGTTTGAACTTTTTCTTGTCCTTTTGTTTCCCCCTATCCCACATACAAGTGAGAGCATCTGTTATTTATCTTTTTCTTTCTGGCTTATTTTTGGCTGGCACAATTCCTTCTAGTTCCATTCATGTTGCCACAAATGACATGAGTTTGTCTTTTTGATGGCTGAGTAATAGTCCATTGTGGAAATACGCCACAACTTTTGATCCATTCATCTGTCTCAGGTCATTTGAGTTGTTTCCATATCTTGGCTATTGTAAATAGTGCCGCAGTAAACATAGGAGTGTGGGTTTCCTTTTGAATGCGTGTTTTGGTGTCATTAGGGTAGATTCCCCAAAGTGGAATTGCTGGGTCAGATGGTAGTTCCATGTTCAGTAGTGTGAGGGTTCTCTACACAGCTTTCCAGAGTGCTGGGCCAGTTTGCATTCAGTTGGGAATTATTTTGGCTAACATCAGAAGCATTGCCAACTTTTCTTGGATCCTAAGTCTTAAATTATTTGTGATTTTTATTTAGAGTTTCTTTTATCATTGTGATGGTTGAAATAGGTATAATGCATCACATGAATTCAAATCAAGGTCAGTGTTTTATTTGCCATGCCTTTGGTCTACAATTTCATTAGACATTTTCTTCAAGAAAAAAATTTAATTGATCCTGGGGGTGGTGGTGATAAATCACTGGAGGTGAAGCCAAATTGATTTTTTACACCCCCTCTCACTTGTTTCAATCTTAGTGGAATTAACTCTATTAGGTTCTGCGAGTGTTTATGGGTGTTATAAAACATTTACATCTTGATGTATTGAGGTACTTGAGTGGTTTTTAGCCATTATTAAGGGAATTATATCAGAATTAGTCTTGTTATCCATCTCCGTATCTGGCACCAAGCTAAGAAAAGACTGTTTCATTCTCATTAAAGCCATCAATAACTTCATTCCCTGGCCCATGCCAAGTGCCAACCCTAGTAGTAAAAACACTTTCCTTTGGGGAGAACTTTTGTAAAGAGTCCCCACCTTGGAGTTTGAGAAGATGGTAGAGGATGATGGTACGGGGAACTTTACATGGTCAAGACACCCCAACTTAACTCCTTTGAGGAAAGTCTCCCCAAATCTGCATCCGATTCTGCTTTGGCTTTGATGGTGGAATCCTGGATCTTGGGAGTGGCTGTAGGGAACCTGTGACTGAGCGGTGATAGAAAAACCCTCTGCTGACCAGCGCCTGTGCTCTGTCTGCGAGCCTGAGCGAGGCTCATGATGCCAGGGTTCCATTTTATTTATCTGAATTTTCTTTCCCCATCAAGATTAGTTCTAATCGGCTTAGATGAAACCTGGCTGAAAGATTATAAACAAAAGATAATGATAAATGGTAATGTTCCCACTTGGCTGGGAGCTGCGGAGAATGGGAGAGAGATTCATAATAGCTTGGTCTAGGTGAGGCTTTTTTTAATGATCTGGAAGAGAAAGTAAATTGCATGCTAATGAAATTTGCAGACAATATTAAATTGGAAGGTGTTGCAAACAGGAGTGAGCACTGAGGGCATTTTACAAGCTTACCCTAAACAGGTTAGAAATATGAGCAGAAGAGACCACAATGAAATTAAGCTTGGGGAAGACAGGCTAATTCTTGGGGGGGGGGGCAGGAAGAAAATGAATCCCGAAAATGGAGATGTTGGGGAGATGCAGAGGGGAAAACAACAGACCCGAGAGGCGGGAGAAGGGAGAGCAGCGTCCTGCGTGGGTTATCTCTCCCTCCGGAGACCCGTGTCGCCCCCTCGCCCCAAGGAGAAGAGCTGGACTTCCCCGGGCCGAGGGGCTGCGGCTGCCTCTGCCCGCCTTTGCCCGCCTTCCTTGCCGTTTCTGCCCTCCCTCTCCACTCTCCTCATTTCCCTCCTGCTTCTCTTTTCCATTTGTTCGTATCTGTCAGCTCACCCACCCCAAGTCTGTAGCGTTTATTTCTGGTAGCTCCAGGAGGAGAAAGATGGAGACAGATTGGAGGAAGGTTGGCAACGGAGAGTGAAACAGATTAAGGCAAGGGAAGCTTGATTGATGAGGGGAGATTAAAGGCGCTGGATTGGCACTGCCCGGCCGAGCCGCGTCACAGGCGGAGCGCAACCACACTTAGGGGACGTGCCTGAAGGTGGCCGTGACATTGTTTGGCCTCACGAGTGGGCGGGGGGGACAGCCAGCAGCAATGAATAACACAGGGAAACTGTGTAATCAGAAGCACTTGCGGGAGGAAGTAAAGGGCTGGGGGCATCGTGCTCCATGCCCCCATCCCAGAGGCGGCTGCCTGGGCACCTCCAAGTGGGCATGGAGGTGCTTGTCAACAGGAGACCCATGCCCAGCCCCTCCACATGCGGAGAGGCCACCGTGTCTTGCTTTGTGTCCTCTGGCGCGTCTGTCTAGGAAGGAGCCCCCATTGCCCATGGAACTGCCTGTTGACCGCCCACTGTCCCCTGGGCAGGTGGGAGCATGAGAGGACCCATGGGTGTGTGCTGGATCCCGGGATGGGCCGGTGGTGTACTGTCCAGCACACTGTCCCTGTCGCCCGAGGAGCAGGCGCCCTTGTCCGTGCAGACGAGGCCATGAACCTCAGAGAGGTGATGTCCACTACCAGGGTCAGTGTAGAGCGGCAAGCTGGGGCATCCAGCAGTGATGCCTGCTACTAAAGCAGCAGGTTGTGGAGGCAGATGGGACTGGGGGAGCCCCAGGATGGCAGGGGGAGACCCAGCCTGGCCGCAGGGGTGAATCTGGTAGCCTTTGTTCCAGAGCCCTCCACGGGGCAGGGAGAAAGGGCTGGGGTAGAGGGATAAGGGGTGCAGCTTGCTGCGTGGCGCTACCCAGGGAGAGTGGCAGTGGGGTGGCCGTGCCATCGTCTCGACGATCGCGGTGGGGCCCCCAGGGGTCACCAAGTGCCACCGACAGTGCTGTGTATCACATGTGCTTCTTGCTGCTGCCACCTCGTAGCAAACGCCTCTGGGAGACCTGGGAGATGCCACCTCCCCCGGGCTCTCAACCACCCTGTGGGCTGCCCGAGCCGTTTGGCCCAGCTGCCTGCTTCCTGCTGGCACGCAAGGCCGACGGCAGGAGGAGGCCGGGCTCCGGAGGGTGGGCCGGCACTGCGACCAGCGGGTGTGTGACACCAGGCTGGGCAGTCACACTCTGTGTGGGCATCGAGCTACGGAGCCTCCCGACCGAGAAAGAGGACCAGCGCCGTAGTGGACAACAGGTGGTGGCGGTGTCGCCTCAGCTGTCTTCCCGGGAGACGCCGTCTTCATCTCAGCTTGCGGGCGCTGACGGGGCCTTGGGGAAGCCCCAGGCTCTTGACAGAGCTCCTGGCCAGTCCTACAGGACGGCTGCAGCCACGTCTAAAGGGGGGAGATCAAGGGTGCAAGGTGACTTCTCCCCTTTCTGAACAGTGAGCCTTTGTGGGCTTAGGAGCCCTTGAAGCACCATTTCCCTGCATCCTTGTCCATTCTGGGACATGGAGGTTCCCCCTGGGGTGTGGCCACTCCTCCCCCTGCCCCAGAGCGCCCATGTAATCTGTCCATGTGCTCCCCCCCGCCCCCTCCCCCCCGTACTCCCCTCCAGCCGAGCTTGGATCTGGGGGGCCAATTGCCAGGGTTTTAAGATGTCTTCGTCTGGCCCTTTGTGGACAGTGAGGCTGACCCTGGCTGTGACTCCAGGCCCGCCCCAGTCCTCACATGTGTTCCCTCTCTTCAGAGATGCAGAGCACCCCGCGTGCCCGCTCGTGGCGACCTGGAGACTTCAGGGGGATGAAGCTCCACCTCAGAACCCATCCTCCCCGTTCCTGGGGTGCCCACACGTGCCCCTCACTTGGCCAAGCACGTGACGTCTTGTCTCGGTGACTCGGTCCTTGCAGTCTGCCGGGAAGGGGGTGCTCTCCGCCGGCTCAAAACTGGGGGTGCCAGGCTGCCAGAGAGTGAGACGCTGACACACGTCGTCACACACAGAGGTGAGCTGGGATCCCAGCCGCCATCTGACCACCAGTCCTCACCCCTAACGACCGTTGATCCTTCGGAGACAGGTTCCTCTCTCTGCCGCTTCTGGTGTATCTCGTGCCGACGGCCCTGGGCCAGCCACGTCAGCCGTCAGAGGAGCGTTCTCTTGCTTTGGCTACACTGACTAGACGCCGTATCTCCTATGTAGTCTTGGTCCAGCATCAAGGATGGGTGGGAAGTGGCCATTCCCTTCCCCAGGTTGGGTGGCTGGGAAGCCAGGAGGAGCGGCTTGCTGGATGTCCATGTGTCCCCGCGGGCCATGCATTGAGCCAAGCAGTGCTGGAGGCTCCTGGTGACATGCCCCGTGAGGTCACAGAGAGGCTCCTGTGTGTGCTCCCTTCCCCCTTTGCTGCCTCTAAGTGCAACCTGCCTATCTTTGCTGTGTTCTCCTGGTCACAGGTGGGATGAAGAAGAAATGGAGACGGAAGAGATCGATAGCGATCTGTGGGGCCAGCCCGCAGCATGGAATCCTGGGAACATGTCCAGGTCCCACTTTAATGATGTTGTGAAGCCCCTTCTATACCCCAGCCAGGACATGTCACAATGATGTCACGAGGGAGGAGCAAAGCGCACGTGACACGCAGCAGGGAGGATGCGGGGATGTGCCATAACAGGAGGATTCACCTGTGGGGGCGACAGTCATCACTAATAGGTCCTGTGTCTCGTGGTTCATTCCACGAGGTCAGGAAGCTGGGTGACAGGGGAGAGACATGCTGTTGCCCACCCTCTCGTGTGCCAGAGGGGGCTAGACAGAGGTGTTCCTCTTAGCTGCAGCTCCATCTCTCTACCTGCTTCCACGTTCCACCTTCTCCAAGGTCTGACAGCGAGTAGCTGAGTGTGGCCAAGTTACCCCCCCTGACGCTTGTAGTTTATTGCCTCCTCCTGGCTTGTCGGATGTAAAACCAACTCTGCTCCCGACGCTGCTATTACCTGGAGAGCGGAAGGAGGAGCAGCTTGTCCAAGCGCCTGGTCACAGTGCAGAAGAGCAGATTCTCTGTGAGGTCCTCGTGGGTGTGGAGGGGGAGAGGCTTTGCTGCGTGTCTTCTGAATGTTCTCGAAAGAGCTCTGGCCGTTCATTAGCCTCACACAGCATCTAGGCCACGGGTGCGGCTGGCGGCCGGCAGCATTTCACCTCATTATTCGTATGATCCACTTAGCAGCTAGAAAGTAGAATTCCTCTTGCAATTTTATCCCTTTTCACTCTTGGGTTTTACTGATGGCGCTGAAATTAACTCATTTGCTTGGGTTCTTTGCCTTGGCCATCACGGCGGCTCTGGGGCGACAGAAGCAGGTCCAACTGTCCACACCTGTGCCACCTAGCCAGGGAGCTGCCCACCTCCAGGAGAGGAGCTGGGCCGGCTCGGGGTCGGACAAATGGCCCAGGCCAGATGCCGCCTGCCCGAGCATGCGCTCCAGGGGGGGGGGGGGGGCAAGCGTCTCCTTCCGCTGCATCTTCCCCCCGTGTCCTGGAGGGACGTGGCCGCTGCAGGGCCCCGTGACCTCCTATGAAGCTAGTGTCTCCCGCCATCGCCTGGGCCTGGTGCTGGAAGGTGGTGAGGTCCTCAGCTTCTTGGCACCACACTGTAGACTGGGCAGCAGTTCGGTCATTAGCAGGATGCGTCCGGCTTCAGAGGCTCCCGGGATGTGGGGGTCATTTTCCTGGGGCTCGTTCGAGTGGCTCCTGTGCTGGGTGTCACAGATGCGCTGATTCGCATCACATGGGGTGCAGGAGACGTGTGCTGGGGGGGTCACAGGCTTATTCGCTGCAGCTTGTGAAATGGGGGAAACAAAC
>PVHY01032620.1:0-11742 GCA_004024945.1 Uropsilus gracilis
TAGAAGAAATCATTCTAGCAGAAACGAGCCAGATGGAAAGGGACAGAAACCAAATGGTTTCACTAATATATGGTCAACCAAATGAAACTGCACAAGAGGAGAATGGGGACCAACTGGAGTGGGTGGGAGGGGGAGGTGGTGGGTGACCCCCAGGGATTGAAATGATGTGAAATATAGATAAATAAATTAAAAAAAATAAGTAAAAAGGAATTTTCTTTTGTCTGAAGTAGCCGAAAAATACATGGGGCTTTGAAGCAGGACTTGGCACCTAACCAAATAAACAGAAAAGGAAAGATAGTTTGCCCCCTTGTAATAGTCATCAGGAGACTAGAAGATCAACAATACCATTCATTCTTGATGGTGTAAGTGGCAGGTACTGAGTTGAAGCAGGGTCATTGTTTTCCTAGGTGTCTCTAGATAGGGAGGCATTAGTTGATGTGTTCTCAGTCAGTGCTGGTGTGAGGTTCGCAATAATCTTTCTTAGGGGCTCCAGGAAGGCAATGCTGGCCCTAAGAAAAACAATGGAGTAAGGGGATTTCAGTGCCACAGGGAGACTCTTTCATGGCCTGGAGCATTCACTTGACTTACAACTGAGCTTGCCTATAGGAAGGAGAGCTGGTCCTACAGCTCAAAGTGGCAGAGCTGAAAAGAACATTAAGGAGTGGATCCAGGGGAACAGAGAAATTCAGAGGAAGCTGAGGCCCTCACTGCCTCTATTCTAACCCTATACTCTGGTAATTTCTCTCCCTAGGTTTGGGACAAATGCTGTGAGAATGGGACTGGTTTCAGCCCTATGCTCCCATATCTTTTCTCTGAGCCCTTATTTGGCCATCTCTGTACCTGGCTCTGGCCTGGTCCCTCATGAGACCTATTAGTCTGGGGTCCTGTTCTACTCCTTTCCTCCATCAATTCAGGGTCCCAATGCCTCCTCTACCAGGTTTAGGCTATTTATACCCTAGATTTCACAATATTCACGGCTTTATTTTTCACTACCAGAACAGAATCAATCATATCATCATTCTAGAAACAACTACTGAGTATAGATTATGAGCCAGCTGTATGCTAAAAGTCTTTTATGCATTATCTTTCCTTTAATCTTCTGAATAGTTTTAGGAAATAGAGGTTCTGACTTAATTTACTATAAATCCAATTACCAATTGTTCAACTCATCAAATGACTAGTTTGTCAAAAATTTGTTTGCCCAATGATCCATGAGATGCCCAGTGATGTTAGTTCTGGTAGGACAGAAACAAAATGGTTGTTTCAATAGAGAAATAGAAACAGAGGAGATGCCTCAGCTATAAAGGGTCAAGTCCTAAAGTCAGGATTCCAGTAACCTCTGTCTAAAGGAAATCCATCCATTTATCAAATTATTTTTCTGCAAAAAGACTTCCTGGGTGAAGAAATTGAGATTCAAAGAATATAGGTAACTGGTCCAACTTTAACAGTGTTAGGTTTCCTGCCTTACCCTAAATAAGGGAGGAGCTGAACAGGAAGTGAAAATAGGAAAGAGAAAGTAATGAAACACTTGAAAAAGTAGCAGTAGAAATGGAAGGAGATGGAGGAAGAAGATTGGAGTAGGCACACGATACAGAAAGGCATGTGAAGGAGCCATATTTGTTTATTAACCTTGGACTTGTGCCAGGGTTTTAAGACTGAGAAGAATAGGTAGTCTGAACTGGAAGCCTTTATCTTAGTTTGATTTTGTTCTTTTCCTTCTATATTTGACTGGCATCTTATACCCCTTTCCTAAGGGTCCACACCAGAAGATGCCTTCGACTTGTGGCAAGGTTTTAGGCCTCAGTTTCTCTTCTTTGGAACAATTGTTTGGTGGGTACCACACAGAGATAGGTAACTTTGGGTACTTCATTTGGAAACTGTATTCTATCTTTTTCTCTTCTCTATATTGCACACTAATTGTATTGGAGTTTGTTTCTATTATAGGTCTTAAACACTACAGTGTATTTTGTCTTGATGTGGCCAATGACAGGGCACACAGATAGTAATTCTCGAGGTCCTGGGACACAGGCTGCTCACTGACACAACTGAGGATTGAAAATGGTGCAATTAGGCTTATAGCGTAGGGAATCTTGAAGGGAAAGGCAGAGAAACTTTGAGTCAGTCTGAAATCAGTCCCCCAAAAGAGGAAACCCCTACCTTTGAGAAAGTAAGTTTGTACTTAATTTCCAAAGAATTCATTGGGTCACCTCTGAGGTCAGTCAATAGTCAGCCTCCGAAAAGAAGACTACATAGTCAGCTCTCAGAAAGAGAAAGATTTTGCTTCTAGCCTCCAAAAAAAAGTAAAACAGTTTCAAGCTGATCTCCCAAAGAGAAGAAGGATTCATCAGAATACCTTTAAAGAAGTCAACATCTGGCCTTCAAAGAAGCAGCATTTGTCAAACCACCTTTGCAGAAGGATTGAGCAGACAGCCTCTGAAGAGAGAAATATTGAATACCTCCATGGGATTCAGTGAGCTTCTCTAGAGGTCCAGACCTCCACATTTATGCAAACCTTCTCAGACATTCAGTCAATGTGCGTGTCTCCAGTCCTGCCTCTGATATGGCCTCCAAGTAACAACATCTTGAAAAGCTGACCAGTGCCTGTTCTCAGACATCAATTTCTGGTGCTGTTGAGTCCATCAATGTCTACATCAGTCTGCATCCCAGACTCCAGACTACTGTTGTGGGCTGCATTGTTACATCATCTTCCAAGATTAGCCTTTGTTGGGGGGTGACTTCTGGAGATTGCAGACACTATCTGGAGTGAGAGAGCCAATCACTTATGTTCTCGAAAACTCTTCTTTCCCCAGTCTCCTGTTTGTTAAATAAATTCTGTTATTGGAGCTTTAGGTTCAGTGATTATACAGCCTTATGTGCATGGGTGAGAACCCAATGACAGTGACCTGTCCCTCTCTTTGGTCACTGCTTTTCAGCAGTGTTTGTTCTGTATTATCTCTTTTGCACTGTCTGTGCACAGTTTTAGATTGGATTGCCAGCAGCCTGTAACAGAGAGGAAAATACAAGTTCAGAGCCTGGGTGATTCAGCTGTGGATGGAACAAGCTTCTCCCTTCCCTGATCCACAGGGAAAATTCAATTTTCTTTCTGTATGAAGGTCTGATGTTTAGGTGTTTGATTTATAGACATTTAAGTAGTAGTGATGACCACTAAATGCCACATGTTATGTTTGTGTAGGAAAATAATCATGTAGTTTTTAAAGTCCTGGTGTTTCAGTTCTATTGAATAAATATTGATTATTGATTACCACTGGTTACAGGCTAGTTTAACTGTGAGTAATGCACTTCATTTAGTTTTAAAAAATTTATTTATATATAAATTTCACATCATAGTAATCCCAGGGATTCACCCCCCACTTCCCCCCCCCATTCCTCTCCTTTACCCCTGCCTGAAGTTGTGTGCTTCAGTTTGGTGCTTAGCTTGTTTTGCTTTTCCTCATGGCTTTTGTTTATTTTTCCCTAGATCCCATATATTAGTGAAACCATTTGGTTTCTGTCTTTTTCTTTTTGACTTGTTTCTTCTAATATGATTTCTTCTAAGTATATCCATGTTATCATAAAATCATCATTTTGTCATTTTTAATTGATGAGTAATATTCCATAGTGTATATATACCACATTTTTATATCAAGTCATCTGTTTGGGGGTATTTAGGTTGCTTCCAAGTCCTTGCAATTATAAATACTGCTATAGTAAACATCCGAGCACAGGTGTCTCTTTGCACCCACATTGAGGTCTCTTTTGGGTAGATTCCCAAGAGAGCAATTGCTGGTTCAAATGGTAGTTCCATTTTCATTAACTTGAGGGTCCTCCACACAGATTTCCATAGTGGTAGGACCAGTTTACATTCCCACCATCAGTGTAAGAGTGTTCCTTTCTCTTCACATTCATGCCAGCACTTGTTGTTGCCCGTTCTTTGGATGTGGGCCATTCTTACTGGTGGAAGGTGATATCTCATTGTAGTTTTGGTTTGCATTTCCCTTATTGCTAGTGACACTGGGTAATTTTTCATGTGCCTGTTAGCCATTTATATTTCCTCTTTGCAGAAGTGTCTTTTTAGTTCTCCCCATTTTTTGATTTGGCTTCTTCTTTTCCATTTGTTTAGTGGTGAGTTCCTTGTGGATGTGTGTTATTAAACCTTTATTACTCTTGTGGAAGGCAAAAATATTTTCCCATTGGGTTGGGCTTCTTTTAGTTTTTTCTGTTGTCTCTTTTGTTGTACAGAAGTTTTTTAGTTTGATGTAGTCCAATCTGTTTAAGTTTTCCTTCATTTTTTGCCATCTGCAGATGTTTCCAGAAAGGAATTTTTGAATTGTAATTCATGGAGGGTTTTGTCCAAGTTTTCCTCTATGTATGTTATGTTTTTGGATCTGACATCTAAGTCTTTTATCCATTTTGAGTTGAATTTTGTACATGGGGTGAGGGAGTTTTCTTGGTCCATTTTTTGCATGTCTTAATCCAATTTTCCTAGCAATATTTATTGAAGAGGCTATCTTTGTTCCAATGTAAGTTTTTCAATCCTTTGTCAAAGATTAGTTGACTATATATGTGTGGTTCTATTTCAGGTCACTCAATTCTGTTCCATTGGTGTGATTGTCTATTTTTGTACCAATACCAAGCTGTTTTACTTATAATGGCTTTGTAGTATAGTTTGAAGTTTGGAATTGTAATACCTTCTTTCCTTTATTTTCTCATCAGGAGGCTTTTTGATATTCGAGGTCTTTTGTTATCCCATATGAATTTCAGTAATTTTGGTTCTATCTCTTTAAAAAATGTCATTGGGATTTTTTTATTGGGATTGCATTGAATCTGTAGATTGCCTTTGGTAGGATTAATATGATTTTGATCATATTAATTCTTCCAATCCATGAACAGAGAATGTCTTTCCATTTTCTTATGTCTTCTTCTATCTCTTTTAACAGTGTTCTAAAATTTTATTTTATAGTTCTTTCACATGTTTTGTTAGGTTTATCCCCAGGTATTTAATTTTATTTGGTGCAATGGCAAATGGGATGGACTTTTGATTTCTTCTTCTATTTGACTTTGAGTATAGGAAAGTACCAACTTCTGCTTGTTGATTTTAAATCCAGCTACTTTACTGAACTGGCTTTTATTTCAAGCAATCTTTCTGTGGATTTTTTTGGGTTATCTATGTAAAGAATCATATCATCAGCATATAATGATAGCTTCAGTTCCTCTTTAGATATTTGTATGTCTTTGATGTCTTTCTCTTGCCTTATTGCCCTAGCTAGATTTCCAGTACAATGTTAAAGAGGAGTAGGGAGAGTGGGTATCCTTGTCTGGTTCCAGATCTTAACTGGAATGATTTTAGTTTTCCCCCATTTAGGATGATGTTTGCCATAGGTTTGTCATAGATGGCTTTTATTGTGTTGAGGTAAATTCCTTTAATCCCTAATTTTTCAAGAGCTTTTCTCATGAATGGATGCTGGACTCTGTAAAATGCTTTCTCTGCATCTATTGGTATTATCATGTGGTTTTTGTTTTTCTCTTTGTTGATTATGTTAATTGATTTCCAGTGTTGAACCATCCTTGTGGCCCTGGGATAAATCCCAAATGGTCATAATGAATAATGCTTTTTATCCATCATTGGACTTAATTTGCCAGGATTTTGTTTAAAATTTTTGCATCTGTGTACATTAAGGAAATTGGTCTGTAGTTTTCTTTCTTGGAACTGTCCTTATTTGGTTTTAGTATGAGTGTGATTCTTGCTTCATAGAAAGTGCTTGGCAGTTTTCCTTCATTCTCAATTTTTTGGAAAAGCTTTAGTAGTGCAGGCAATATTTCATCTTTGAATGTCTGGTAAAATTCATTTGTAAAGCCATCAGGCTCTTCTTTTTAGGTAGAGTTTTGACGACTGCTTCAGTTTCACTGCTTGTGATGTGTTTGTTTATTTAAGTTCTCTATATCTTCCTTGTTCAATTTTGGGGAGTTGTATATTACTAAGAATCTGTCCTTTTCATCTAGGTTGTTGTATTTATATCCATATAGTTGTTCATAGTAATCTCTTATTATCCTTTGGATTTCTTTTGTGTCTGTTGTAATTTCTCCTCTTTCATTTGTGAATCCATTTATTTGAATTTTCTCTCTTCTTTCCTTTGTGAGCTTTGCAAGGGGCTTATCAATTTTATTTATTTTTTCAAAGAACCAGCTTTTGGTTTTGTTGATCTTTGGATAGTCTTTTTTGGCTTCTAGGTTATTTATTTCTTCTTTTATTTCTGTTATTTCGTGTCTTCTGCTGGGTTTTGGGTTTTTTTGTTGCTCTTTTTCTAATTTTTCGAGTTGGTAGATTAGGTTGTTCTTTTGGTTAGTTTCTTGGTTTTTGTTATGTGACTGTATTGCTATGAACCTTCCTCTTAGATATGCTTTTGCTGCATACCAGATATTTTGGAATGTTTTGCCTTCTTTGTCATTTTTTTTTGAAGTACATTTTAATTTCCTCTTTAATTCCTTGAATTACCCATTCTTCTTTAGTACCATGTTCAGTCTCCAAGTGTTGGATGTTCTTTTTGCTTTCTTTTCATTGTTGATTTCTTGTTTGATACACTTATGGCCTGAAAAAAGTTGGTATTATTTTAATTTTTGTGTATTCATGTTTGCCTTGTGGCCTAGTATGTGGGCAATTTTAGAGAATGATCTATGTGCATTTGAGAAGAAGGTGTATTCTTTTCCTTGTATGTGTAGCATCCTGTAGATATCTATTAGGTCCATTTTGTTCTGGTCTTCTTTTAAGGCTTTTGTATCCTGGTGTAGCTTTTGTTTTTTTGATCTTCCTTTGTTGAGAGTGGGGTGTTGAAGTCTCCTACTACATATGTGTTTTCATCTATACTTGTTTTCAGTTCTCTTAGTAGCTGTCTTATGAATCTTGGTGCACCCTCATTTGGTGAGTATATGTTGATAATTGTTATGTCTTTTAGGTTGGTTGACCCTTGAACCATTAGGTAGTGACCTTGTTTATCCTTTGTTACTTTTTTATTTTGAAATCTGCTTTGTCTGCTATATGAATGGCTACCCCTACCTTTTTTTTTGGGGGGGGGAGCATTTGCTTGTAGTATTTTTTACATCCTTTTACCTTCAATCTATGCTTGTTTTTTGGGACCAGATGTGTTTCCTGGAGGTAGCAGAATGTTGGGTTCTGTCTTTCAATCCAGTCTGCAACACTGTGTCTTTTGAATGATGAGTTTAGTCCATTGACATTTACAGTCATTACTGATGTTTGAGGTTCTACCAATGGGTTCCTGGTGGTCATTTGGGGTTCCATTATATTTCTTCTTTCTTTTCTTTTTATTATTCATTCTTTTTATTCTTCTACAGGTTTCAACCTTAGGGCTTCTTGCAGGAGTTCTTGGTGGGGGGGGTTGGTGGTAGAAAATTTCTGGAGTCTTTGTCTGAGAAGGTTCTAATTTTTTCTTTGTAAAGGAAGGATGGTTTTGTTGGGTAGAGTGTTCTTGGTCGGCACTTTTTGTCTTGGAGTGTTTTGAAGATGTGGCTCAAATCTCTCCTTGCTTGGAGTGTCTATTCTGAGAAATCTGAGGTCAGTCTGATCGGTTTTCATTTTTAGGTTATCTTTTTACTCTCTCTTGTTATTCTCATAATTTTTTTGTATCTTTGGTGCTTGAAAGTTTTCTATAATTTGTCTTGCTGTGTTTCTTCTTTCATTTAGTAATTTGGTGTCCTTTTTGCTTCCTCTATGTCTGTTTTCATTTCTTCAGGTTTGGGATGTTTTCCTCCATTATTTCTTTGAAACACCTTTGAGATCCTATGTCTTTCTTTTCTCCTTCTGGGATTCCAATTACTCTTATATTTGTTTTCTTCAGTGTATCTTACAGATCTCTCATATTTTTCTTCTGTCTTCTTTGTTTTTCTCTCTGTTTCTCTTTCTTCATCCTCTCTACTTCTGTATCCTCTAATGTGCTGATTCTTACTTCTATTTTTTCTAATCTGCTTTCCTGGCTCTTTCCTGCATTTTTTAGTTCTTCTATTGCTCCTCTTATACACTGTATCTCCTGAAGTTTCTTATTTAGGGCTTGAATTTCATTTTTCTGTTCGTCAATGAGACTGCTCATTTTGCTTCATTCTTTCCTATATTTTTCTGCTACTTCTTTTAGTTCTTTGAAAGCTTCTAACCCTTGTTTCCCCCTTTTCCCATCTTCCTTGGCCTCTGTGAGTGCTTTTATCATGTTGATTCTGAATTCTTTGTCTGACATATGAAGCATTTCTTCCATGTCATCCATGTTGGTTTCTGCGATTGTTTATCCTTTGTTGGTCAGTTATTTTTCTTAAGGCTTGCTTGAGTATTTGTATTCTTCCTCCTTCCTGTCTTTTCCTTTCAGGCTTGCTCTATGTACTGAGTGACTACTGCTCAAATATTAGATGGCATGTTGAAGCCTATCTAGTTGTGGTTAACTCTGCCTTTGTGATTTTGCTGCTGTGGTGATTATATCTTGTTTCAGTTGGCTATTTTGGGGACGAGTTCCTTTTCAGAGAGTGGATGTGGTAACTAGATTGGTTTCTATTGCATTGTCTTCTTTTTCATTGTTTCTTCTCTTCAGCTTGGTGCATCTTATATACATTTTAGTGCTTCTGAGAATCTAGTCTTGTCATATAACTATTTTAGACTGGGGTGTCTTGATGCTCTTGGGTAGTGAGTTTCCTTGTTTTTCAAGTTTGTGCTGGCAATTTTGGGCTTTGGGCTGCTAGTTGGTCACCTCCAACTTGTGGTGTGACTTTCCCTGTGTCAGTAGAACTCAGTCTGCACCTAGCCTGAATGGCAGATGCCCATTCAGTTGCAAGGTTGCAATCCTACCTTATCTCCTAGGTGCGCTATGTTGGCAACTGGGAGTAGTTGGGTGCTGGCTGGAACTTTCACTTGAATCCCCCTGGCTGCTGAGGTGGGAGCTCGTCTCCACCAAGTTGGATTTCCCTCGGCCAGTAAAACTCAGTCCACACCTCAGCCTGAGCTCCACCAATCATTGGGGTGTGAGCTGGTCACCTCCAAGTTGACTTTCCCTGGGTCAGTAAAACTCAGTCTACCTCATGTACTTTTATATGAAAGATTCTTGTGGTGGAGAGAGCATCTGTGATAAACAGGAATGATAGTTTCATCAAGCAAATGTGTTTCGGCATCTCCCTGTGTATGGTCCTGGAGACTCTGGGAGAGAACAGTGCTCCAGTCTAGTTCTCTGGTGGGTGAGACACAGGGTGGTAGCTTCTTATCAGCATGTCAACAGCAACTGAAAAGTGGGTCATTTGGCACCTGTTCTACCCACTGAACTGTTTATAACTAACAGGTGAATTCAATAGGCCCTGTAGGGAATTTGGAAAATAATGCTGCGCAAGACCCAAAGAGTAGTGTGCACTTATTTCTGGTATATATCAGTTGAATTACCTTATTCAGCAAAGGTAAAAATTAACCTGTCCTCATCAGTAGGCCTTAGGGCAACAACCCAGGGGGGGATCATTAAAGGAGTCAATATATTTTATCTATCTCAATATATTGCAAATTATCTATCTGAATCAATGGCAGTTTGGGAACTGAAAGAATATAATTACAGAAATAAATAGCCCACTGGATCATGCTTGTGGATTGGAGATAACAGGAAGAATCCATGCACTTCAGAACTCCAACAAAACCATGTAATATACAACACCAAAACTAGATTGAAAGTAAAGTCAGCAGCACCTTGAGTTAGTATACATCTAATCAGAAGAGAGACACACATACGTATTATTTCTTTAGCAAAGGGAACAAGTAAACATTAGTTATTACATCCAAAGGTCAGTCACAGAAAGACTTAAAATTAAAATTATTTTAATCTAGTGTAACACCAAAAGTGCAATTGTACTCCAGAGAGTTTCCATGGTCTGACAGGTGGAGTCTCCATTTTTTCACATTACATTATGATAGTATACTCATAACAACTAGTGAGTCCACATCAGCACAGTATTAACGTAACTCCAGACTTCATTGTAAGTCCATTGGTTTTCCCAATGTCCTTTTTTTCAGCTTCAATATTCCATCTAGACAGCACATACACATATATAGAAGCACTTTTAAAATTCCTCTTGATGGCCAAAGTGCCAATATCTGGAGAGATGTCAGTCTTCGGGAGGGTACAAGTATAGGACCACATATGGGGTTTTGTTGGAAAGTCACAGCAGGATTGGTTGTGTAGTGGTTCTTGTGAAGAAGTGCTCTGTTTCTTTTGTTTGACTTTGCAGTGTAGGTGCTGGTGTAGATTATGGGCTGGCTGATGCCCCTGGATGTCACCCCTCATCATGTCAATACTATTACCCATAATCACTGGAGTGTCAGTACTCTTATTCTTGGTTCCCAGCCTGGCTTTGCATAGCAGGGATACTCACTTGCCAATCCCATCCAGAGGCAGAGCTAGTTGGCATGAGCTGTTTCACATGCAATCTGCATATTCACTTAAAACTAAGGTTTGCCTTCAAAGTGTGTTCAGAATCTAAACACGTTTCTCTCTCCACGGCTTCCATTTGAGTCCCCAGGCAGCTACCATCATTTCCTACCCCAGAGATTACAAGAACTCTGTTCTGCTCTCCCCAGTCCTACCCTGGAACTTAGTAGTCTGTCTCAACACAGTGGCCTGGAAGACCATGCTCAACTTAAGTTGGCATGCCACTCTGTACCAAGCCATCCCATCACTGAACACTCATACTTGCAGGCAAATGTGATGGTATTGACTCTTTATGTAATTCTTTTTATCATCAAATCTTTGTGAAAAAATGTACTCTTTTATTGAGGTAATATTGGTTGACACCAATATATGTGACGTAGGGCTATAGGTTCACACCCCCACCTCAGATGTGTGTGGTCACACCACATCTACCACAAAGGCACCCATAGTTCTCCAATTCATATTGCCCCCTGCCCCCTTTGCTTTCCAACTCTGCCTCCCCTTCTATTAACCTCAATTCTGCAGTTGGATAATTTTTAACAAAACTTTCTTGAAATCTAACATAGGTACACAAAATTGGACAAATCATTCACTCAAGGAATCCTTAAAATCAGCATCTTTTGTGGGACCCCACCCAGTAGAGAAAAGTTCAATTCTTGGGACTACATGCTACTTCTCTCCAAAGGTATCATGAACCTGAGTTCCAGGTCAGTTTTATCTGCTTTTGAGTTCCATGTAAATGGAGGATGGTGTCCCTCTTTGCCTTAAAAAAATTATCTTGCTGATGAAGTCTACAAAAATGGCAGCCCCCCACTCCAACTCTGCCTAGCAATGTGATGTCATTTCCTCCACTATTTCTCCTCAACCCTGTTCTACTTCACACTGACCAGGCAGAACCCTGCTTGGGGGCTTTTGTACTTCCTGTGTCCTCTGCTCTAAAGTTTTCCTCCAGGGTGCTCTCCTGTTGTGGTTCTGCATCCTTAGATCTACATTCCACCATTCAGTTCCACTGAAAGCCTTTCCTGTTATTCCTCACTCCCTTTCCCTCTTTCTCCTTTGATTTTCCCCCACATTCATTATCATAATTTAGCTGATGACATGATTCTCTATTTAGAAAACCCAAAAAAATCCACAGAAAGATTACTTGAAATAATAGACCAGTTCAGTAAGGTAGCTGGATACAAAATCAACACACAGAAATCAGTGGCTTTCCTATATGCGAAAAGTCAAGCAGAGGAAGAAGAAATCAGAAAAACCATCCCATTCACCATCGCACCAAAAAAAATTA
>PVHY01032621.1:0-11764 GCA_004024945.1 Uropsilus gracilis
TGATATAATTTTTAAAGTTTCAATTTGTGATTGTAGTGAATGAATTTCCAATTCTTTTTTATATTTTATTCAGGTCCAAGAAACATTTTTGTGTTTGTAAAAGGTTTTCTTACAGATCAGGTGAATTTTTAATGACTGAAAATTTACATGCACATGCTAATATAGATTAAAAAAAATAAAATTTCAATTCACTAAACATGATTGCCCAGACATCCTGAGATGTTTTGTTTAATATACAAATATTATATGTTATTTTTCAATAATTATAAGGTAAATAATGAGGTAAGGCTTTTTTGTAATGAATGTTACTATTGTACTCATTTTTTGTATAGCTGACGAAACTTAGGTACAGAGAACTTATAGATTATACTCTTTTAGCAAATTTCAAATATACCACACAAAATTGTTACCTATAATCATCTTTTGCTTTTAACAGTCAGTACTTATTTATCTTATAGACAAGAATATAGACTTGATTACCATAACCCAGTCACCCCTATAATCTTTTCCTAGTGTTTATTTCAGGTCAGTGTTAGAACAATATTATAATATAAAATTGACAAGTCCATCTAACAAAGATATGGACATAAACCAATGTTAATTATTTTTTCAAAGTTTGTAAATGGCAGAGCAGAGATTTGATTAAAACTGATTTCAGAGATTCTGTGCTTTTTGCCACTGTACAATGCTGTTTAATATTGCAAGGAATTCAAATTTTAGAAGGAGACATGGTGGGGATATAGCTTTCTTCCATTTCTTCTCAGAGGGAATAGTGTCTATAGTGTCTTTCTAAGAAGATAATATGCTTAGTCACCACAAATTCATAGATCTGTCCACATCGATACATCTGTTTGTTTAACTTATCTATCAATTTATCTTCTATTGATCTACTATCATATACCTATATTGCTTTTTTTTTCTAATTGAAGCAACATTGGGCTGAATTAAAACATTGTATAGGTGTCAGGTGTGCATCTTTATAAATAAGCATCTATATTAATGTTTTATGTTCCCACTAAAATTCTAAATCTATCACCTTCCCATTCCATTGATCCTTTCTCCTGATTTGCTCATCCTCCATCATCTCTCCTTTGGTAACCTCTTAGTCAGCCATACTCAAGCAAGCCCCTCTTGATTTAGTATTGGCTGCAATTCTGTTCTCTTAAAATACCCATCAGAAAGGAGATATAAAGTGCTCTATTCTTTTGGGACCACTGCACCTATGCTAGCCTAACCAGTGGTTAGGCTAAAAAATCATCAGTAATTATTGCCACCTATTGTGGGAATCTGAGTCACTGAATCTTGGTCATCTGTTCATACAGGATTGAATCAATCATCACATTTGAAAATGTGCACACTAAAATAGCTGTATTAAAAGGTATTCACATTTTTCACTATGTTCTTCAACCCTGAACCAAAAAATATATTGACAAATACCAGCTTGTTCTATAAATAAGGGGAATAATGTAAGTTTTCATTTAGTTCTCTTAACAGGGTCATCATGTTCCACCTTTGGTTGCATATATAGCTGGTGCTCTATTCTTTTGGCACCACTGCACCTATGCTAGCCTAACCAGTGGTTTGTCAATTGCTTAATGTATAAATCATATTAAAAACAACTCTTTATTGTATTATAGGTTTGCAGTGATAGAAGGAAAATTGGTCAAACAATTCACACTTCTGTATACTCAGATACAATGAGATGACTCATTTCCTGTAAATCAACAGCTGTACTCAAATATAAATAAAATATAATAACTATCCCAACATTTTACATCATCCATTGATACCATACCGTATGATTTCAAATACTACCACCCAGTAATGTATTGTTTTCTTCTTTATGATGTCATTTTCTGTGTATTTCACCTTTTAACATTCTCAGAATTAAATTACTTGTGACAATTTTTTTCCATTATTAGAAGTCCATTTTAGAATGATGGCTTTGTATTTTTGCATTTTTCTATGTTTTTGGTGTCCAATAAATTCCCTTTGTTTGTGGAAAAGTTGATAGCATTGTCATAAAGAATATTTGCTACATTTGAAAAAGATACATTACTAATATAAACAATTATATATTGGACAATATAGTGACAAATAAGGCCAAAAGATTATAGACTCAGAAAATTTATCGCTTCCAGTTATTCCTAAAGTGTCCTATATTCACTTTCCTTTCACTTTATGTTTACCAATTTACTTCCCCTGGCATTTAAAAATTCATATTCTCCACTCACATTAGAACAACAATCACTGTTATCTTTTATACTATTATTCCAAATTGTAATATTTATGTAATCATTGTTATCAGGCAGCCAACTGGTAAGTAAACCAATACAATTAAGCTTTTGCAAAAGTGAATATTCTTGAGTAAACAGAATAAATGCAATCAAGTTATTCAATGGTGCATTGACAAAGTAACCACTAGAAAAGTGGTGTAAAGTGCCGCTGGGGAAAATTACACACCTGGAAGCTTCTGCAGAATATGTGGTAGCTCATTCTCCTGTTATATGAAATTATTTGCTTGGATCAAGCTTAGTTGTATGAAGTACAGAAAGTTTGGGGAGCAAATATTTAAAGCAGCTGTGGTACATATCTTCTCTATCATCAATGGAGTAGGGAGGGATGCTCCTGCAGGAAAACCGATGATTCCGTATACTTTCCTCCCAGAAAATAGATTATTGGTATAACCTCCTCTTTCCAAAGCTTCTTTGGAAAGCTTTGAGTAGGATGTATCTGATTTAGAATTGCCTAATGTAACACATTTAAAAACTATAATTTTATGACCTTTGTCTTCCTAGAGAACATCGCATATGCCCTCAGGTATAAGCTGGAGGTGTTTCATAACTAAATGCTCCCAATTTTATGAGCTGACCCTTAAATATCATTAGATACCTGCTCATCTATTATCCCATCCCTAAAAGTATCTGTTTACTGAAGAAAACAAGACCCTAGGAAGACTTATTATATATCTCAGACTTTAAATTATTTCTCCTAACCTCTGATTTTTTTTTTGTATTTTTTAAGTTATTACATAGTTTGATACTGGTACAATTTTGGCAAGATTTTAGATTCATTTCTAATCTGCTAAAATCTGGTCCTTCATTTTATCTAGGTCATATTTACATAATAAACAAAGCAAAGGAACAAACAAAAGCAAACCCAAACAAACCATGGCATATGAATGCAGAACTGAATTTACCAGAAATGAGGGAATAGCAAATTGTAGAGGGGATCCAAAAGACGAGTAGATTACTGGTACTCTGCTGGTGAGTGTGGTATGATAACATACATCCAAAGAGGTGCGAGCCTGTACTCATAAAACAGGTATGTAATCAATGTCACCAATGTTACATCAAAAAAAAAATGGACAATAAATACCAAATGTGGGTCCACGACAGTAGTGTCTAGTTATAGCTCAATAATTAATGAAATAACTAAGTGATAAGAAACACTTCCAGAATATCTACAAAAGTAATCTGAATTGAAATATGCAAATACTTCATTAAATTTAATTCCTAATACTCAGTATTGTAGTTTCCATTTAGTATGAGCACCTCCTATAATTGGACTGCATGAAAAAAAATTTCAAAATTTCTACCAAATTATAGAAAAAGTCAAGGGGTGGAAAGGATGTCAAAATATGTTTCTGCGTCTTACAAGTGCAGTCAAAAATGTGCTAAGTTGTAGATAAAACAGATCAAATGACATAGTCAACTTGTAGTGAAATATGAAAACTAAAAAAATGTAATTACTCTGTTCCCTTTGGATGTCTCATTGAAATATAATAATCTGTAATGATTTATAGTAACTATAGATATTTGGCAGCACACACAATAAAAGAATTCTATAACGTTTAGGATTAACTTCATGAACATCCTATTAAGTAACATAGTAATGATTTAAATATAAAATACTGTGGGAGAGAAATACACACATACAAATATTTGTTTAAATAATAAATTCTATAATAAAATCATGATCACAGTCATATGGAACATTTTGAGGACAAATTGATTAGCAACCCAAAACTGTTACATAGACAATGAAAAATACTAGTCTCAAATAAATGATTCATTTTATAAAAAGCACATAAAACTTAATAGCTAGATTGCTTAACTGACTAAATAATATATTGGGTAGGTAGCATATGAAAAAATATTAAAAATGTACTTTCAGCAATTGAACTATATATAATCTATTATAATATCTTTATAATACCAAATATTTGCAAGAAGAATATGAAGAACTCGTTTATAGATTGCTATTTGCAGTGAGTTGGATGAAAATTTGGCAGAATATTTTTTAAAGTAATAAAATTCTCCTCTATCTTGACTCATTAATATTATCTTGGGTAATTATTTTACAACTATAGGTGAAATAATTTTTTTTTTTTTTTGAGACTAGGTCTTGCTATTTTTGCCCGTGGAACCGCAGGCTCTCGTTGCCCGGGGTACCACAGAATCAAGCAATCCCCACCCTCAGCTTCCCAGGTAGCTGGGATTACAGGCACGCACCACCATGCCCAGCTATTTTTTTTGGAACTAGGTCTCACTACAAGCCCCAGGCGGGACTGGAACCGCGATCCCTAGCCCCAGCCGCTTCATAGGCTGAAGCTTACAAGCACGAGCCACCGTGCCCGGCTATAGGTGAAATAATTATAATGCTAGGTTAAAAGACTTGTTGAATATTTAAAATCTGTACAGAAAAAAATACAAAATAGGATCACTGAACAAATCCAAGAATATCTATATATATTCAAAGTACATAAACTAAAATTTCCAATTTAAAATAACACTAGGTATTATCAAAATAAAATTTAGTTACATCCACATACAATAGTTACATAAAGAAGAGTAAAAAAATGACAAAATAATAGTTGAAGCACAAGAAAAATTCCTAGAGCAAGCTAAATTTAGTACACCTCCATGAAAACCCTAAATGTGACCTCTAAAACAAAAATACATAACTGCAGATAAAGAGAGTCACTACACAAAGAAATATGACCTTACCAAATTTGTAAATACCTAAAATGTCCAAGTAATGAAATTGCAAAGAAATATAAGGGAAGAATAAACAGAAAGGTTAAGGTAGTGACCAATTCTAGAATGACAACTGGAATATCAGCAGCAGTTGTAGTCATAATGAAGATAGGTGGTGATATTTTAGTTTTCATTATCTTTTATAAATTTAATATTTATGTCATTTACTTATTTTATAGGTGACAATCATAAAAGTTTCGAAATAGAATGTATAAGGACAAATGTGAAGGCATCAGTAAGAGCTACCAAGCTAGAATGGTAGAAATTTTGTCATCTCATCTCAGTCTTCTCTTAACTACAAACAAGATATTAAAACAGTATAGATTGGACACTGCATGTGGATTAAAATGAGTGACATTTCTATTATTAAATACCTAAAGAATAGAATGCTTTTAGGATATATGAGTAAATTTGTTATTAACCTGTTTGAATGGAATTGTGTCACAGTTGTATAAACTAGGACACAAAAGAGATCAATAATTCCCCAAAGCAGAAAGTGACAGCCCGAAGTTTAATAATTCCCCAAAGTATGAATAATAAATTTTGTTAGGTAATAAATATCAATACAGTTTTTCACTTACACTTAAACTGTAAATTCCCACTATAAATAATTCCACACAAAACCATTCCAACTGAGATATATAGGATAGTGAGAAAAACTGAGTGCTGAAGCTTAGACATTTTTTGATCATTAATATTTTAACTTTTACTTAAAAGTACCAACTTAGAAATGTAGATAAAGTTAATTCTTTGTAATAATATGTTCTTTTCAAAAGTGTATGGGAAAAGTTATCTGAGACACATTTTTCTTGAGATGTATAATCAATTGTGTTTTTTATACTAAGCATGCTTCTATTCAACTACAACTGAGACTGACTAGGTATATTCATTTACTTTACCTACACTGAAAAGACTAAGGAATATAACAAATTAGTTGAATTTATAACTAAAAATAAATAGCTTTCTTTATGTGAGTAGGTAGCTTTGCATTTCATATTGCTGGTATCGTTAGTTAATCAAATTGGATGTTATTTTAGCACAAAGTAATGTAGGTGGTGTTGCATTATTCTCTAGAATGTTGTTGTATTTTTTCTATAGTATTAATAATTTTGAATTTACTTATTTGTTGGAAGTGAAAACTGTGTCTTCTTTTCTGAATGTAGTAAAATCTAAAAGGATAAAAAGTAGTAAAAACTTTGAACAGAGTATATAAGATATATTACAACCCTCAGTAATTATGCTACAATTCTTTTGAAAAAAACTATTTCTGATTTTCACACACTGTTTTAAATTTCTGGAAAACTCTTCTTGTTAACTAAGATCTTTTGTTCTTGACCAGTATTTTCTGAGCATTTTAAATTTTTTTTAAATTTTAAATAATTTATTTATATATTCATATATTTCACATCACTGTAATCCCTGGGGATCACCTACCACCTCCCCCCCCCCCAGATGCTCCATCTGGTCTCCCCCCATCCCCCCAGACCCTGAGTTGTGTGTTTTCATTTGGTTGTCCATATATTAGTGAAACCATTTGGCTTCTGTCTTTTTCTTTCTGATTTGTTTTTGCTAATATGATTTCTTCTAGAAACATCCATGTTATCATAAAATCATGAAATTTGTCATTTTTAATTGATGAGTAATATTCCATTGTGTGTGTGTATATCATATCTTTTTCATCCATTCATCTGTTTTGGGACATTTGGGTTGTTTCCATGTCCTTGCAATTATAAATAGTGCTGCAGTAAACATCCAAACACAGTAGTCCCTTTGTACCCATGTTGAGGTATCCTTTGGGTAGATTCCCAGAAGAGCAATTGCTGGATCAAATGGTAGTTCCATTTTCATTAGTTTGAGAGTCCTCCACACTGCTTTCCATAATGGCTGGACCAGTTTACATTCCCACCAGTAGTGTAAGAGTGTACCTTTCTCTCCACATCTACACCAATACTTGTTGCTCGTTTCTTTAATGTGGGCCATTCTTAATGGTGTAAGGTGGTATCTCATTGTGGTTTTAATTTTCATTTCTGTGCTTGCTAGTGATGTTGAGCAATTTTTCATGTGCCTGTTGGCCATTTGTATTTTCTCTTTGGAGAAGTGTCTCTTTATTTCTTCTCCCCATTTTTTGATTGTGCTTCTTGTTTTGTTTTTGTTTAGTTTGTCAGTTTCTTCTGGATGTTCTTTATTAAACCCTTATCAATTTTGTGGAGGGTTAAATTTTTTCCCATTCTGTTGGGCTTCTTTTTATTTTTTCTGTTTTCTCTTTTGTTGTATAAAAGCTTTTTACAGATGTAGTCCCATCTGTTCAAGTTTTCCTTCATTTTTTTGCCATCTGTAGATATGATTAGAGAGGGATTTCTGAATTGTAATTCATGGAGGAATTTGCCTAGGATTTCCTCTATGTATTTTATGGTTTCAGGTCTTTTATCCAAGTCTTTTATGCATTTTGAGTTGGTTTTTGTACATGGTGTAAGGGAACTGTCTTGGTTCATTTTTTTTTTTTTTTTGCATGTCTTGGTCCTGTTTTCCCAGCATCATTTGTTGAAGAGGCTGTCTTTGTTCCAATGTAGGTTTTTCACTCCTTTGTTAAAGATTAGTTGAGTATCTATGCGTGGGTTTATTTCGGAGCACTCAATTCCATTCCTTTGGTCACATTCTCTGTTATACCAGTACCATGCTGTTTTTATTATTATGACTTTGTAGTATAATTTTCTGAGCATTTTTAAAGAGGAGAGAAAACATACACTTACATTAACACACACACCCCTATATACAAATATGTATAGACAAACATATTTTTATTCCTGGAAAACCTTCTTGAAAACACATAAATCTTGTCACTCATAGATGCATAAGATTTAATCAACTAAATCCAAAAAGGGATCTTGACCATTCAAATTGAGGGAATCCATCAAATAAAAGAGAAAGACACAAGGTTCATCATGTTATTAAATATGTTCATATTTAATAAAATTATTTAATAATAATAAATATAATTCATATAATTAAATATGTTCATATTTAATAAAATTATTTAATAATAATAAATACAATTCACATAATTCAATATTATATTCATCATATGAATATGTAAATACTATTATGTAAATATTAACCATATTTACCTCACAACACACATGAAAATTAACTTAAAATAAATTAAAGACTTGAATGTAAGAAATGAAACCACATAAAACACAGAAGAAAACTTAGAAAATACACTCCACTACATTGACTTCAAGTCTTTGGGGACTTGACTTCAACGGCAAAGAAAACAAAAGCAAAAGTAAACAAATAGCGCTACATCAAGTTAAAAATCTCTGTGCAGCAAAAGAAACAATTTTAAAAGCAAAAGACACCTCACGGAATGGGAGAAGATATTTTCACATCATATATTTGACAAGGGGGCTAACCTAGTGTCCAAAGGTAGAACAGTAGATCAGAAGATAGGTTTTATATATATATAAAACCTATATATATATTGTGTATATATATATATATATATATATATATATATATATATATATATATATATATATATATATATATACACAATATGGAACACTACTCAGCTATTAAAACAGACAAATGTTTGCCATTTGTGACAACTTGGGTAGAAAGAGAGGGCATGCTCTAAGGGAAATAATTTAGAAGGAGGAAGACAAACACTGGGTAATTACACCAATATGCGGGAGACAGAGAAACAAAACAAAGAAATAATTAGTCTAAAACAAACCCTAGAAATAAGACTGCAGAATTGAGTTTACTAGAGAAGTAGTGAGGATGGGGGTGAAAATAAAGAGGAAGGGATCCCAGCTCTCTAAAAAGGACTATGAGTGCTTTTATGTTCAGAGTGGTATGGTGACCTACATCTGAGGCATGAACCTACTCCCCTAAATCATATATAGTGCTATAAAGCAATGCAACCACAGAAAATGTGTGTGTATATATAAGGAACATTAAAAATTTTAATCCATGATTTTGTGAAATTAATGACAGTGAAAGTTCACACTAATATATATAAGAAAGGTTCATTTACTCTCAAGTGAAAATAATTTCTTTCTGATTGAATTAAGTTCCAGAACCTCACTCAGAAGTTGGAAAATTATCATATTGTTAATTTATTGAAGAACATCAGTTATGCTTACTCACAATATTTTAATTAAATGTGAGTTGATTTTTCCATTGACTAATTTATTTAAACTTTTAATTTCCATTATATTTCATATATTGAAAAAAATGCTAGTAATATAAAATGAAGCAAGTTTTTTAATTTCTTATTAGGAGATGAGTTAAAGCTCAACTAGCCAGATAGATTAGCTTGCAGGATATTCCTTTGACATTTTCATCTCAAGTTATGTGACAACCATTAGGTATGTTAAAAGAGTAAACTTACTGTGACAAACTTGCTAAACTTAGCATGATATTAATTTATTATTAATATCTAATATATAAAATATGAGAAAATAAAAAATATAAATTGATTAGAATGGAAAGTAGACAAAACATCAGAATAAAGTAACCATAGTGCTGAATTGTTACCATATCACACAACAGCAATGTGGCAGTTACCATCTATGGATAAAAGCAGGAGTTTATGTCCTGTTTCAGGTCCAACTAAGTACCAGATTTGAGGCACTTTAATAAACACCATTACTTAATAGTTTAACATCCAGTATTAAAGGACAGATAGGTAAAAAGCATGATGACATTAGCTAATATATACTTTCAAAAACAAAATGAGTTTATGGATAATTTCTACATAAATAATTCAAATGAGCTTAGTTCAATGAGAAAGAAATACAATCATTTAGCCTGGAGACTTCAGATATTGAACATTTAAATCTAGTCAGATGTTTGGAGTACAAATCTAAATTGGAACGGTGAAGGTAAAAACACCAGTTGGAATGAGAATCTCTGAAATTCTACATTGCTCCCAAGGACATTGCTAGCTTTTGTCATTCCAAACAACCTCCATGCACAGCTATAAAAATCCCTTGTATTTCTAAACTTTTCCCAGTCCTCACAAGGAAAGGTGGTAGCATTGCCTATGTGTGAATAATGTTATCCACATTCTTAAATATATTCCTCTTCATTCTTGTTATTTTGTTCATTTTGAATGGTCAACCATCCTGATCCTTGCTGTCCCCAAACTGAGGTGTATGAAGTATTTTAGTCACCCTGGGAAGAACTGAGGTGTCAGGGCTACCATGGCTCACCTATACACTGATGAGACTAGTTTAACAAAATATACAACTTAAAGGGAAAAAATTGACATGACAGTTGGAATCAATCTAATATAGACTACTAAATGTTTCAAGTGACTAGTGCTACTTAAATCAAGAGCAGAAAATAAGAAAAATAATTAACTGGAAAAAAAAACCAGCAACATTTTTGTGAGTATGGTTTATGAGACAAAAATAGATTCCTCCCCCTCCTCCACTTCCTCTTCTTTTTCCCTCTCTCCCTCTCTTCCTTCCTTCAAATAATTTATTTTCCAGAACTATGAAAATGGCTACAATCTCATTTGTATTGTCTTGCTTTGGATTATGAACAGCTCTAATATACCAAATGTGAAAAACAAACCTGAATTCTATCATTCGGCTGATACTTCCTTTTTAAAAATAAAATCACTGGGAACTACTTACAAATAAATAACACATTAATGAATGTATAGTCCCAAATGATTTAGCTTTAAAAAAATTGTCGTCTTCACACACATCCCATTTCCCTCACTTATCAGTCACTGACATTCAGTTTGGTTCAATATCTTGGCTAATGTGATTTCAGGTCTTTCAGCTATATACTCAGAAGTGGAGATGCCAGATCATGTAGTAGTTCTATTTTTAATTTGCTGAAGAATCTCTATAATGTTTTCATAGTGGCTGCACCAACTACATTCCCACCAGAGAGCACAAGGACTCCCTTTCTTCCTTCCACCCTGACCAACACCTGCCCTTGAATGCTTCATAATAGACACTATTTCAGAGGTGTCAACTGAATGAGGATTCATCAGGTCCAGAGCAGAATCTCCAACACTACCTTTCTGTCTAACTTGTAGGTGATGCTGATACCACTGGTCTATGGACCCCCACTTGCATAGATGTTTCTATTCTGTTCGTAAATCTTTCTTACCATTGCCTCCTGGGCTGCAATGGAAAAACTAGCATGTGACTTCTTCAATTGTCTCCCGATAGTTTCACTAGGATAAATGGCAGGATGATCAAAATATGAGCATCTAGGAGCAATACATTCACTAAAAATTCAAATGAGTTAATGAATGTGAAAATATTTACACAGTGGAAATTACTGGATACAGTTTGTTGTTTTAAATATTGATACATATTTAAGAGACATAATTATTTATGTGATAGAATGACTAATCTTATTACTATAAAGCAAGGTTGACTATATCCAGCTAATGCATGCCTCATTTACTCTAACTTACAGAGTTGATGTTCAAATTCCTAGGGGCTGGGTCCCACTTAGTTCTTATATTAGTTAATTTGGTTCCATCACAATATACCACAGACTGCATGACTTAAATAAGAGTTTATTTTCTCCCACTTCTGGAGATAGAGTGCTAGAAGGACTGGCTTGAGAATGACTGTCCTGACATGGTTCTTCCTCTGTGAGTGAGTGAATAAGTGAGTGAGTGAGTGAGTGAGTGAGTGAGTGAGTGAGTGAGTGAGTGAGTGAGTGAGTGAGTGAGTGAGTGTGTATAC
>PVHY01032622.1:0-11751 GCA_004024945.1 Uropsilus gracilis
GCGCCTCCCAGAGAGGGCTCCGAGCTGAGTTTCCCTTCTGGAGGCATGGCGCACAGATGTCACTCAGAGTCGGGACTCAGCAGGGGCATCAACAGGTCGCCTGGAACCTCCGATCCGGACCCAGAGGGCCACGGAGCCCTGCCCTGCAGGGAAGCCTCCAGGCCCGCTGTGCTCTGGCTGTCAGGCCACCGGGCATCCAGCCTCCAGGTGTGCTCAGCTCAGCCAGGGAGGGACCTGAGGAGCAGGCCCCTCTCCGGCGGCCCCTTGAAGATGGCCTCGGACACCCTTTCTGCACCCTGCGCTACGCCAGGACAGAGGGTGAAGGGGTCACCGGACATCAAGGTGTCTCGGGTCCAGCTCTGGGCTCTTCTCCCCAGCGCCGAGCTGGAACTGCCTGGGGCAGACGCAGAAAAGAGGGGAGTGGCCCACAGAGACCCTGCACTCACCCCAGAGCCCTTTCTGGGGCGGAAAGAGCTTGCCACCCAATGTCTGCGCATCACACTTCCTGTTGTAATGGGCCCAGTTAGCCGGACCCACAGCTGCCCAAATGCTTCCCTTTCCCAGTGGCTTGGGGCTGTGTGATTGACCACCTCCGAGGCTGGGCCCAGGGGCCAGGCGCAGAAATAACGGGTCCCAGTTAGTTCCAGGCGATGCCTTAAAGGCCGTGTCCTCCCTTCTCTCTGCCCTGGACTGAAAGGCAGGCCCTCCAGGGCCATATGCACGAGGCAGATCTCAGGAGCCAAGAGGCTGGGGATGCCAGACAGCCCTGGAGCCTGGCCAAGCACCGGTCCTAGGAGAGAAACAGGCGTCTCTCTTGGGGACACGAGTGTGAGTCCAGGCCTCGGCCACAGCAGCCAGACCCGCACGCTGCCGATCCCACTGGGATGTGCTCGAGACTCATTGCTCAGCCCTAAACACGGAGATAACACGGCTGCCTCCCAGCTTCCTCCCAGCTTCGGGTGAGTCCAGGAGCCGTGTGTCTGGTGCAAGGCAGTTCTCAGGAAGCACCGCGCGTCCACCACTATCGTCGGGGCCAGCCCCTGGCTGTCCCTGCCCAGATCCTCGATTGCCCCCCTTCACTGCCCAACCAGCTAAGGGCATATGCAGCCAATCAGGGTGACCGAGAACCGGGGGTCACCCACCTGGCGAGGAAGCCCCATTGAGCAGGAGGAGTTTTGGGTGCTCCTCAGCCACGGGCTGGGAAACAGGTGTGTGTGGTTCCACCCTCCCCGCCCCCCCTCCCCTGCCATGAGCCCAGCCCTGCGCACCTCCTACAACCCCCGCAGAAGCAGCAGACTGCTGTCCTGGTGAAATGACGGTCCAAAGTCCCCAGACACACGCACACAGCTCTAAAGATGGTGGCCTGGGCCGAGGACCGTGTCACGTCCCATTCAGTCCTGTCTGTGACATCCTGGGCAGCCCCCCCCACCCCCCGAAGGGCCTTTCATCAGAGTCGTGGTCTGGACGCTGGGGGGTTCTCAGAGTCAACAGAGCTGTTTCGCTGTGTAGGACAAAAGATAAACACTCCGCTTCCAGGAACTCAAGCAGATGCTGGGGACCACGGCTGTCCTCCCAGGGAGCAGGTGCGGGGCAAAACTGCCCTCGGCCTGGCCACGTCAGGCCAAGCATATCTGGGGGCTGCAGGATGTGGGTGACGGGTGTCCCCGGTGGGCCACACTGGCACCGGGATGACGCCGTCTTCACTGACAGGGCTGGGGTGGGGAGGGGCTGCATGCAGACAGCCAGGCGGCCTCTGTGGGTTCAAGTGGCTGACCCCCGGATTGTATACAGGCCGGCCAAGGCTTCCCAAGAACTGACGTTGCGTTTTTTAAACACTGACTTCCTTCTTTCGTGTCATTACCGCTGATGGTCACGGAGCAGAGCGCGGGCGGCCACAGCTGGTGCCTACGCTCCCTTGGGGCAAAGGCCACCGTCCAGCCAGCCAGGGCGGGGCTCCGCGCGGGTCCCCAGTGTGGCACAGACGACCTTCGGAATCTGCATGATGATGGCTTTGCGTCCCTTCCATGGGAGTGGAGAGCAAGTCCTGGTCTGTCGTAGTCACAGTTGGTTCCCCAGACCTGGCACAGACAGGTTCCAGGAGAGGGAAGATGAGTGAGTGAGAGAGTGAGTGAGTGAGTGAGTGAGTGAGTGAGTGAGTGAGTGAGTGAGTGAGTGAGTGAGTGAGTGAGTGAGTGAGTGAGTGAGTGAGTGGACAGATGAGTGGGGAAGGGGCTGCTGAAACAGGGGATGCTTTGATCATGCTGACAAGGCCCCCGTCCAGGCTGAGAGCAGCAAAGGCACCCACTGGGAGTCTTAGGCTAAAGGCTCCGGCTCTGCCTCCGAGCCCCGCTGGGGGTGCAGCAACTACCTGGGCGCAGCCAGCCGAGGAGACTCGCTCCTGTGGGCTCCGAGTCCAGGTCTTTGGGGCCCAGAGCAAGCAAGCACTGGGCTGCTTGGCTGGCCCTGTGGTCCCCGGGGGAGACTCGCCCTCAGGAACTGGGGGTGTGCGTGGAGGGGGTGGGCTGACAACGTGCTCCGCCCTCAAGCAGAAGCTGCTGTTTCCCACCAGACAGGCAAAGGAGCAACAGGCTCAGAAACACTCAGGGGCCTCCCAAGGGAGGGAGGGAGACGCAGGGAGACGCAGGGCCTGGGAACGGAGCGGGGCCCAGAGCAAGGCCTGGAGCAGGTGCAGAGGAAGCTAGAGGGGCTGGGAAGTGGGGAGAGGGGCTACTCCATGGCCTCCTGCCCAGGAGTTGTGAGAGCTTCCAGCACTTAATGTGGAGCTGCAAGGGGGGCCTCTCCCCTCTCAGGGCTACGGCTTAGACTCTGAAAAACCACTTACTCAAACCCTCAGGGCCCACATGGAGCCTTGGCGCACTAAAGTGAGGTTGGACATAGGGATGCACCCCCAGAATGGACGGGGGCGCAGACCCTGCTTTGGAGCAGGGCCTGGCTCTGGGACCTGGGAACTGGAAGTTCCACTCCAAGAGCAGCCCAGCCTCCCTCCCGCGGCCATGCCTCTGGACCCTACACCTGCCCCGGCCCCCCGTACAGGACTCAGGCGCCAGCCCAGGCTCCTCCGCCCTGGGAAACATCACCTTCATCCCAGACACATGAACAACACAGAACATCAACTTTCTAAATGCCGCAAGGAGGCGCCCCTTCGGCCGTGGGCACCCGAGATGGGGGAGAGACAGATCCTGGATGGGGAGGACAAGACCCCACTGTCACCACACGGTGCCCTGCACAGCTATCTATGCAGGGAAGTCACGGTCCCGCGTGCCCAGGCCACGGCACCAGAACTGGCTGTCCATGTACCCATCAGTTTGGCCTCTCTGCGTCAGGGGGTGCTGGGGTTCTCGGCTCCATCTCTGCCCTCCTTTCCGAGCTCTGTCCACCTGGATTTCCACTCCCTTCCATGCTAAAGACCTGGAAATGCACCTGATTTGCTGCCTCAAGCTACTGCTTTTTTGCTGGGCCAAGCAGGGAAGGGAGGGTCCCTTCTTGCCACCTCCATGGAGAGAAAGTCCAAGCGCCCGTCGGAGTTACTTGGGTGGACTAGCATTGCCTTGAAATGGGCCCAAATCCCCCGAAGTACACAACTACCCACGACCAGCGTCTGCAAACGCACCCTCCACCAGGAAGCTTTCGTGGGTCACCCCAGCCCATCTCTGGCGCCTGCACAATCACACATCGTCACTTCTCTGAAGTGTAGTATAAGTCATCCTGGAATGATCTGGGGGGCCCCAAACAGTGGAAGGGGCTCAGGGTGTGTTGTGGACTGAACCGTGTCCCAGCCCCCCCCCCCAAACCATACGTTTAAGCCCTAATACTCAGTGTGACAAGGTCTGCAGGGAGGGAACTGAAGCTAAATGCGGTCACGAGTGGGGTCTTAATCTGAAGACTGGTGTCCTTATAGGATGATGAGAGCTGCTGTACCTCTGCATGCACAGAGGAAAGGTCATGTGAGGATGCTGGGAAGAGGGAGCCGTCGTCCACAAGCCAGGAGAGGCCTCCCCAGGAACCAACCTTGTCGTCCCCCCGACTCGGACTCCCAGACTCCAGAGCTGGGGAAAAACAAGCCTCTGTTGTTGAGGTTACCCAGTGCGCTATGTGCTAGCAGCCCCAGCAGACTCAGTCAGGGTGACTGAGTGAAAGAGCAAGGTCTGAGGTCCACTTCTGCCACAAACAGCTCAGAGACCTCAGACCAGGCCCCCGACCTCAGTTTTTAGGCCTGTAAAATGGGACCGCAGACTCCCTGAATGCTGTGGGGACCCAGGAGAAGGCTGCAGGGAGACAGAGCGTGGGCTGGGGTGTGTGATGGACAGAGGCTTGAGCCCGGCCTCAGCCCTCACCATCTGTCAGCCCAGACGAACCTCAAGGGTCGAGCAGCCCCCGTCTGCAGAGCTCCCTCCGTACCCGCACAGCAGCGCTCCATAGCTGAGTGGTGAGGTCAGCTGCTACACTGGCGGGTGACGATGAGACTCCACAGGGGTAAACATCAGAGACAGGTGCCCGTGCCTGTGGAGCAGCCACCCCCGAAGGCTGCCTCCCAGCCCTCACCACCCTGGCCCATCTGCTGCTGCCTCAGAAGCTGGGCAGGCGACGTTGGCGCCCTCGCCATGGCACAATGGGGAAACGAGCCGGGTCAGTGGAAAGAAAGGACAAGCCATTGCAGGCCGTCCACACACCATGCAAGGATCACAGTCTTGCCACGCTGAGTATGATGGACATGGCTGACATGGCTGACATGGCCACACCAGGGTGATGGGAATCTGCTCAGCAGACGCTGTGCAGCCCATCTTCGGAGTATGCCTCAATGCCCCGTCCAACCTCCAACCCCTCCGGAACTCAGGCATCCGAGTCAAGAAGCATGCCCTCATTGGTCACCTGCTGGTGGGTGCAGCCACAAGCTAATATGGGAGAAGGCTGGATACACAGAGTGGGCACTAAGGTAGTCACATACCACGAGGTGATTGGTGACAGGTGTGGAAGGCATGTGGGGACCCTTGCTTGCTTGGAAAGAAAGGTATGCAGTGTGGAAATGGTGGGGGGCCCATGGGTCTGAGTCTGAGGTGTGACTGCTCTTGTTGAACGAACTCATCAGCGTTTCCTTAGCACCCACCAACAGGTCTCCGGAGGTAGCCAAGCTGATGACGACCCAGACTCACTGGCTCTGTTCAGGAAGCCAGCCCAGGAGGCCACAGTCGAGGTGTGAAGGGAACATTTCCCATTGGAGCTGCTAACCCTCTCCGGTAGCAGCCAAGGCCTTTCCAAACGCCTCCCCGGCCCCAAGCACCAATGCCCACTCTCGGGTGCTCCCGTGGTCCCTCTGCCTCCACTGCCCAGGAGACCATAGCGCAGACACCACTGTCCCTCTAAAGTGCTTCCTCTGCTGAGATGGCCTCGGGCTGAGGGGTTGACCCAGAGCCAGCTGAGAGCCTCAGCTCAGCTGTCCCTCCACCTGGTTGCTTTATCTTCGGAGCATAAACGAGTTTTGCCTGCATCTGCAGTTTAACCCCATGTCCCACTCAGTCGTTTAAAGGGGGCATGACCTCATCTATGTGTCATTTCTGTCTGCAGGCGCAGTACTTGCCACTTCACTCCCCTGGGCCGCAGGCTCCAGGTGGCCTCCCAACATCTCATTGGCTATTAAGAATTTTTCCTCCCCTAGCCCGGCTTCACCTGCACTTTGTTCTTCAGCAGGTACAGAAGTTCCCTGTCCCCAGGCCAGGTCAACCTTGATGACAGAGGCATCCTGTGACAGCCAGCACCGGCAGGTTCCAAAGAGAGTTAAGGGTTTGTGGAGACTATTATGGTAAAGCCAAGCCTTTCTCCTTTTGCCCGGTTTGAGAAGGACTCCTCCTGTGAGCAGATAAACCCTCCCACCGCTGATGTCGGAAACTTGTGAGAATGGGGGTCAGAGATGGCTTGGGCTACCCGTGGATACTGAAGAAAGTGGAAGGCTGTGGCTATATCTGGTGACAGTGATTGACTTTTTTATAGTTTTCGCTATCTTACGCTCTTCCCTGTTGGTCCTGGGACACGTGGAGATTAATCTGGGGTCAAAGGAGAGAGAAATCAACAAGAAAAGCTCAAGAAGATTGTCTGACATTAGGTGTAGGCAGACACAGTTAAGGAGCTAATCTGACTTCAGGAAGGTAGACAAACAGGACCCTAGCCCCAACTCTGGAAGACAGACAAGACGGCAGAAATCAAGATGGCACGTGTCATGAACAGGGACCAGAGCCTAAAATCAGGGCATTGACAACAGAGGAAGGAACAGTAACAACCGGTAGAGAGCTGAGGGCACGTGCTGGCCTAGTTGAGGCTCAGCACTCAGCTATCCATCCCTAACATGGCTTCGAGGGGGCAGAAATCATCTTTAGTTCTGGACCAGATATCATCAACTATGATGACATTCCCTGGAGAATTTTTTTTTAATACAAAATTCTGAGCCCACGACTCTGATTCTATAAAGCCTTGAAACTATTTCTCAAAAGTTCCAAGGTGAGTCTGATGTTAGGCTCTGCTCTAGAAACCTGATGGACCATTAACTTTCTATTCAACTAAAGAATTGTCAGTATGTCTTTTCTTAAACTGCCCTTCACGCCCTGAGAATTCCTATTTTGTCTATGTCTATTATACAATGCCTTATATAATTTGTACTTGTCTATATCCTTTAGTCTGAATGCAGCATTTAATCTTGCTAGAACTTTTTCCCATAGAGCTGGGTTGCAATACTCCCCCTGTTAAACAGGTGTCATTGTAACACAGACTGAACATGATCCAACTTTGAAATTCTTCCAGATCAAGGTTCTCGGGACTGCAAAATAGATTAGTACCTTGTTTTACAATTTCTGTATATTTAAAAGTTTCTATCTTGCGTTATCTTAGAATGAAGAGTAGCTATATAGCACCAAATTTTTCTCAGGACTTAGGAAATGCTATTTCACAAATATTTCCCATTAAATCTCACTGTTCCTCTTAACCCTTTTCTTGTCATTCTCGGTCTTTACAGACTCAACATCTTTACACCTCTCACAATCATCATGGATCCCAAACAGGTGGTTTTTTGTTTTCATGTAAGTTATATTTATTGTTTTTCATATTAGAAAATAGAGAAAAACTTAAAACACATGAATATATAAGTATACTTTCCACTAACAGTTAAAGTCATGATGTCATCACACCTCAAGCAGAGAAGACTCTACACTTGAGAGAATAAGAGTAAAAGGGGAAAATAAATAACACTGTTATGGATTATAGTGAGTTATTATAGAGAGGTGGGGGGGACTGTGTTTCTTCCCTTTGAATCTGGGGTTTGGGGCTTGTCACCATTCCAACCAACAGACCTTGGTAAAGGTAAATCTTCACAGCTTCTGAGGCGAGGTCACAATGAGCATGGAGCTTCTGGAAACCACCCACCATACTGTGAGGAAGCCCAAGTCACCTGATAAAACCACATGAAAAGGAATTGGGACCCACAACAATCAATAACAACTGCAAGTCACATCAGGAAATTAGTCTTCCAGCTCCCAGCTTTCAGGTATTAAAGCTAGGATCTCAGACAACATGGAGCAGGAAAAAACCACCCTTACTTTGCCCTCTTTGAATTTCAGACCCACAGAATACATGAGCGTAATAAATGGTGGTTTTGTCATTTTATCACTCAGCGATGGTCCACTGCAACATTCCCCCAAAGTATTTTCAGTGCCTAATTTAGCTCTGGTACATAGCAGTTGCTTTAATACTTGCAGTATTTACATGACATTCGCCAACTTATTATTCTTGCAGAATCTACCAGCTTCTCTTCAGAAAAGTCCCATGCCCTTCCTTGGAAATCTCCCATGCCTGGTTGGAACAAAAGCTCACTCCCCTGTCTGTCGCTGAGTGAAGACCCCCCCTCCCAATTCAGAGAGGGCTCCTGCTTGCCCTGGTGCTCAGAAAGTTAAGGGGAATAGTCAACCCGGCTCTCTGGCATCCACCCTCAAAGCAAACAAGGCGCTTGTCCCTGTTTCCCAAGCAAATATTTACAGAGCAGTTGACTGTGTGGCTGCCATTTTGTTTCCCTCATAAACCAGGTACCTCCAGGACAAAAGTGATGTGAGGAGAATAAGACGTTTCCAAACAGCACCTGCATCATCCAATCCAAAAATAAAGCCAGAAGTGGTTTTAGGAGTGAGTGATGCTGCTGCTAAAAATAATGCCTAGTTGTCTAATGACATGAGCAGGTAACTGGCCCGAAACCAGTGGGGTCCCAGCACCCACCGTCTCTGAGAGACTGTACTTTCCGAAATGTGTCAACGCCCTCTCAGCCCATGCCACCTGGCCCTCGCTGCCAGGCTGGATCTACCAAATCCAAGGAAAAGGGTTGGCTGAACAGAGGGAAAGTCAGGATTTAGCGCTTTCATTAAAAAGTAATATGGACTTGCTATTTCAAGAACAGAACGTCTAACAGTGTTGCCAAGGAGAAGCTCTCAGCACCGCTTAGACGATAAATACGAATCTGCTGTAATTAGCATATTAATAGCTGTTTGATTTCCAACACCGTATGAAAGCATCTCTCCAACCTCTTTTTGATACTATTTGCTCGGAGGTAATTACAGAACAAAGAGCACTGGAGTGCAGGAACTTGCTCTTGCCAGTTCTGCCTCTCACCAGCTGCAGTCGGGCTTCTTGATCAAGGAAATGAAATGAAACAAGTCACCGGGTGTCGTGGACAGCCCGGCACCCACAGCGAACGCCCGTACTGTACATCTGATGGGATCAGGGTGGTCTGGCCGTAGACCTGTACTGTACACCTGAAAGTTGCCGAAAGAGCAGCTCTTACAAGTTCTCATCGGGTGACAAGAAATCGTACCCGGGTGGTGATATGGTTGTTGGTGTCATTATGTCACACACCTGAAAGTCATAGGTGACATCTTGGTGATACCTCAATTTAAAGAAAAGGAAATGGAGGTCTGGAGCTGACCACACCTCTAGTGCTCATTTTGGTCCAAGCGTCTCTGCACGACAGAAATTAAAACTCCCAAAAGGGAACATTTCCAACTGCAAAGAACCCAAATCCCATAAAGAGGTGTTTTAGCCAGGCGTCATGGCACGTGCCTGTAATTCAAGCGCCAGGAGGCAAGAGGCCAGGGATTGCTTGAGTTTACAGGTTCAAGACTATCACGGGCAACATAGCGAGACCTGGTCTTGAAAAAGCAACCAGACACGGTGGTGGGCACCTGTAATCCCAGCTACCTGGGAGGTTGATTGTTTTGTAAAATTTTTAAAATATTTGTTTTTTAAGATTGCTTGCACATCTATATTTTATAGAACCCACAGACATGGGTTTTTCCTCATAGAAATGGAGTCCCCAGGTAGGCTGTGTCATCACGACGCCAGGCTTGCTCTTTTCCTCTGCTCCACCAGATACCTGATGGCCCCAAATGGCAGCTGCAGCTCAGACCAGAATCTCGGGGAACCCAGGTGCTCCCACCACCTTGTTACCCAGAGAGTTTTACATGAACAAAGATTGGCCTGAAAGAGTCCCCGGAACAGCTCTGGCCACTTAGTACAGTATTGCTGATTTGAGCGAATTCTCCAGACTCAAGGTTCCTGGTCACCAGTCAGCATACACATCCCCAAGAGCTGAGAAATGAGACAGGCCTGGAGAGAGGAGTGTGGGAGAGGCTGGAGCTTGGAGTTGCAGGTTTTCAGCCCAGGCTCAGCTGGGAGCTCGCGAAGGCTCTGCAGGGCTGGGGATTGCAGCATGGGGTTCTGTCTGGGCCATGGTGCAAAGCTGGTCCTGTGGCCCCACACAGGGAGGAAGGTTGGGGCAACAGGTTTAGTTTGCGCTCTAGACTGGGTCTTGTGTTTTCCGATGGGCTGATGGGTGGGAGGGCGGAGGCTGCCTGGGTGGGAGAGAAGATGAAGGGGAGCCTCGTTGCTACAATTCTGTACCCCAGCTAAACACCAAATAAACTCACTGAACAACATGCAAAATTAACCAAGCTTATTGGGGCCACTCCAGAAGCAAGTCCCAGTTCCGAGGGGGCTCTTGCATCAACTGCTGTTACCTCTACTACTGCCTCCACAGGAAGCAACTCATTCCACTAGTACCGAGAGGATGGAACTTTTGTCTTCCACTCACACAAGCCTTGGACATATTGAGCAGCCTCCCTTACAACCAGGCCTGGCCAAAGTTGGGCACGGTGGCTCGTGCCTGTAAGCTTCAGCCTATGAAGCGGCTGGGGCTAAGGATCGCGGTTCGAGTTTCGCTTGGGGCAACGTAACAAGACCTAGTTCCCAAAAAACAGCTGGAGTGGTGGCGCGCGCCTGTGATCCCAGCTACCTGGGAAGCTGAGGCTGGGGAATGCTTGATTCCATGGTACCCCGGGCAACGTGAGCTTGCGGTTCCATAGGCAAAAATAGCGAGACCTAGTCTCAAAAAACAAACAACAACAAAAAAAAACACCAGGCCTGGCCAACGAGATGAGAAAAACTGTTAGGTTCAGCTTCCCAGAAAGCTCCTGAAGACACAGTCCTGAAAGGAATGTACTTTTAACCATTTCCCTTCTTTTCCTCTTTCCTACTGCATGAACAAAAAGGTGATGGCAGGAGCTGCGGCTGCCATCTTGGGCCATGAAGTATCTTGTGGCGCAAAGGAAAAAGTGAACCTGGGTCCCTGGTGACATAGTCTACATTGGGACTCCATATCTATGAGGAAAAAAATGTTCAAACTATCCAGTCAATAGGTATTCCCGGGCAGGTGATTCATGAGGTAGAGTACTCTGTCTTATCACTCTAGTAGACTAAATAAAGAGAATCCTACAATTTGCTTTCTTGGAAATGTCTCCTCTACCCTCACAGGATCACCTGAGGCTGAAGTCGGCAACAATAACACTGTTGGCTGTGAAGAAACCCTGAGGTGAGAAGTAAAGAACAGCATCCAGAAATCCACTGTCCAAGCCTGTCGTGTTTCAGAGCTGCTGGAAGAAAAAGCCCGTGACAAGGGCCTGCCTGCATCCTCACATCCATAAGGCTACTTTTCGGAATATGACTCAAATAACCTCCGGTCCTCACAGCTTCCTGTGTGGATACTGTAAGGTCAAAAGATGTCACGGAAGTCACAGCCAGTGTTTCCCCCTTGTCCATTAACTAAGTCAATGAGAAACCAACTTCTCTAGTTAACTGAAAATATTAGAAAGGAATTATTTTCTTTTTAAAATTTACTTTATTCCTGCTGGCACAGCGGCTTGTGCCTGTAAGCTTCAGCCTATGAAGTGGCTGAGGCTAGGGATCACGGTTCGAGTCCAGCTCGGGGCAACACAGCGAGACCTAGTCCCAAAAAAATAGCTGGGCGTGGTGGCGCATGCCTGTAATCCCAGCTACCTGGGAAGCTGAGGCTGGGGATTGCCTGAGTCTGTGGTACCCCAGGCAACGGGAGCCTGCAGTTCCATGGACAAAAATAGCAAGACTTAGTCTTATAAATAAATAAATAAATAAATAAATAAATAAATAAATAAATAAATAAATAAATAAATAAATAAATAAAATAAAATAAAATTTACCTTATCCCATTGGTTACATATGTATTTTTCCTACATTGCTGTACATCCCAAAGTTATCCCAACACCATATCACCCATGAACCAACATCCTGATCTCTTGTGCTCATCCCTCCCCGATTTCACCCTCCCTCTCTCCCCCTACCTTGCTGTGTGCTTTAGTTTTTTTGTCAGTTTTAACTTTTTCATGTCCTTTC
>PVHY01032623.1:0-11737 GCA_004024945.1 Uropsilus gracilis
AAAAAAAAAAAAAAAAAAAAAAAAAAAAAAAAAAAAAAAAAAAAAAAAAAAAAAAAAAAAAAAAAAAAAAAAAAAAAAAAAAAAAAAAAAAAAAGAATAAGATATCAAATATGACATAAAAGCAACAAAAGATATTTCATAGTTAACATTAGATCACAAATACTGGGATAACTAATAGATTACAGACCATAAAATGCTCTGTAATAGTGGAAAGAAGAAATTATACTAACTGGATTTCTGTTGTTATATGACTAGCAAAGCATAAGAATTTAAACCAAATATAACAGGGGTCATTAAATATAAATGATATCATAAAATGCATTCTCATGTAATTATTCTATTGATAAAGTTACCTCTAAATTCAATTCAACCTAGACAAGGTGATACTCTCTTGCCATTTGCCATTTTGCTTTTCTTGCCCACAGGACAATTTTTTTTTTTTTTTTTTTTTGGATAGCTACCTTATTTCTATTTCTTATTTAATGTTAATCTTGTTCATCAGACTGTATGGGCTCACAAATGTAGTCATGAGGGCTGGGAACATATCTGTCCTGTTCAACTACATATTCCAGCACCTAAGAGTGTAAGGCACAAAGTTGGCTCTTGATAAAGGTTCAATCAAATCAAGATTGATTTTTGAGCCTTGGATCAGACAAGTGGTAATGATAAAAACTATGAAGACACAGAAGAACAATACACAGTTTGAGGAATTTATAGGCTAATGGGAAGATAAGCACATAAAGTAATGATCTCAAACAAGTAGTAGAAACCCTTTCCAACAGGTATTTAAACATTAATTTTGCATTAGTAGATATACAATTAAATAAAACTGTCTCTACCTTTGAAAACACTGGGTTTTAGGTTATAGAGAAATAAATAAATGATTCTAGCATTACAAAATAGATAAGAATAAAGCAGCAAAGGCATACTAGGAAGGTTATTTAGACAAGAAAGATGTGGCAGTGGTAGAGGACTCTGGGTGAGGTCAGTTTTAAGCTGTGATGAGCAGTAGTTAGGTAGAGAAAGGCATGGGAAAAGGACATTCCAGCTAGAAAAAGAATATAGGCAAAGAAACACAAACATGTGAAACAGGATGATGTGGTTAGACTGTTACAAGCAGTTAAGGGTAATGGAAGCAAATGGAAGTGGGAGTCAATAACTAAAAAGAAGCAAAAGGTGTACGAAAAGAATGTGGGATCACACACACACACACACACACACACACACACACACATACACCCCACCCCCCACCCAACCACCCAACCACCCACCCACCCCTGCTTTGATAAACTGTCAGGATGGTAGCACCATTTTCTGAGAAAGGAAATTCAAAAGGAATAAACAGATTTAGGGATTATGATGAGTTTAATTCAAAAATGTTGAGATTGGTTATATAACAGTCAATTGGAGAAGATAATGGACACATTAGTTTACAGGTGGGGAAATACAGAGATTCCAAGCTATACCTGAATTTCATGACACTTTGGCCATTATGTCCTATTCATCCAGGTTTTCATTCTAGTAATTCCATACCAACAGTTTTTCATGAAGGCCTTTACTTCTTTAAGTTCACCATTTTCCCCATTATCACCCTTTATCTCTATTTCGTTACTTCTTTCCTTACCCTAGCATAGATTCCATGGTCTATCATTATAACCTTCTGTACATATCTACTTCTAAGAAATTTACTTGGCAATACCCAAATCCTGGTTAACCCAAATATTCACATTTTCTCTCTTGTACCCAGGAAAACTAAATATTCTTACTAAAACGCCACTGTACCTGTTTCTTAGTGTGCCTGCAATATTCATCCTTAGCTGTATGGTACAAATAATGAAATTACTGTAGCAATAATGAATGAAATTACTGAGTCATTTATAACAGTGATCTGTTAATTCATATTTTCATCAATCTAACATAGTAGAATAAAAGAAATTACTGTATCTTAAGATCCCACCATAAAGAGCATATTATAAAGAATCATCATTACTTATACACATTCAAGAAACAAGGCAATTAAAAGATCAAATTTTCATGGTGATATCATTTCCATGAAATAGGTTTTGAAAAATGATTAACACACATTCCTGTTGTGGGATCTGTTAGAGGAAACTTTTAGAGGAATGATAATTGATATTTTACCAATTCAATACTTGCTGAAGATCCACTACTTTCAAGACTTTGAGGACACAGAGACACATTGTTTCTGTCTTCAAAGAATTTATAATCTATGATATAAACATATGTGTATACTACCACCTGGCTAAGTGTTTTAAGAAAGATTTTTTTTCCCTTTATAGTCTTTTAGACATGAAATAGGTGAGTATTCAATGAGAAGAGAAAAAAATAATTTCTATTGCAAGAAAACAGAGAGTCAAGAAGAAAGTCATATTTCAGTCTGGCTTTGAGGAATGAGCATATATGGAACAAGCAGTCGCATTCTATAAAGACAAGCATTAGAAACTCAGAAATGCATGGAAATGCATAGAATAAATTAAAAATACAATACTCAAAAGGACCTTAAAAATCAGATGAGGATGAATTTACAATATTCAGAAAAATACCCAAGTATCAAATGGATAAAGAATGAGAAAATCATTTGGGAGGAGAAGATTTCCTATCAGTTATAGAGTTCCTCAGTTTATCTCAGGTTCTCAAGTTAGCATTTTTACCACAGCCACTTAACTGGATGAGCTCATCCTGAGAATGATTGTTTCATGGCTTCTGAGCTCAACATCTGAAGTGATGAAGATAACCCAAGGGAATGGGTTTAGGATTGCTCATACCAAACACAAAGCAACCAATTAATCAAAAGGGAATGAAATCAGCTCAAAGCCCAAACCTGATTTCCCCAACCCCCCCACCCCAACATGGAAACAACTAATTTTATTCTCATTATAAAAGGTAAGCATTAGCTTTTCAAATCTGAAAAAAAAGGTATGTTTAAGGAAGAAAATGAAAATTAGTAGAGACTATTATTGCTTACAAGCTGATTATGGGTATATTTTTCCCAGGCTTTCTATTACATATACATAAACACTCATGATTAAAAAAAAAAAAAAAAGGGAGGGGACATTCTACTGCCTTTTTCACAACCAACCACTTCATTTTCTTCTTTTAACAACATGCTATAAAGCTTTGTTATCATTTTTTATGACTGTAAAGTAATCCACTGTTTGGACGAATCATACTTAATTTATCCCTCAGTTTACTGCCTCATTAAAACGACTTAATTTTTGAGTTTCTTTGTTGACCAGTTTTCACCATTTCTAAAAGTTAACATTTATTTGACTTTCAATATTTTTTGGAGCTTGCATTAGTTTCCTTAAACTGCTGTTATAACAAATCACTTGCTATAACAAATATAGCAGGTGGTGTGATAACAAATTATCACAAACTGGGTGACTTAAAACAACAGAATTTTATTCTGTCACAGTCTGCAGAGGTTAGAAACCTGAAATTGTACTGCTGGAGGAGGCAAGCTCCCTCTGAAGATCCTAGGGAAGAATCACTGCTTCCCTTTTCCTATTTTCTGGTAGCTCAGCAATCCTTATCATTCCTTAGTATCACTGCAACCTCTGCCTCAGCCTCCACATGGCTTCTTCCTCAGTGTGATCTCCTCTTGTCTTTGTATCCAAATCTTCTTCTTTATCTAATATAGATACTAGCTCATGGATGTTGAGCCTATCCCTAATTCAGCACTTTAACTTGATTATATATGCAATGATCTTATTTCCAAATAAGGGTGCATTCACATGACTTCTTGTTTAGGGGACACAATTTCAAGTCATTAAAGAGGCCATCCAAAACCCAGAAATTTCTACTACTTTTTTCTAATAGAAAATAACTTAGTGAATCCTTTCATGGGTCCACAAGATACATATGGGGTCTCAATAATCATAATTTTCCCATATTTTGAAATACCTTGCTATTTTATCATTACTCATCAATTATTACTAAGTTAAAAAAGAGAAAAATATTATGAAAATGGAAAAATGATTAATGCTTAAGATGCACAGTGGATAAGTTGATTTATCCATCACTTTAATGATGTTTAGTTTTCTTATTGCAGTACTATGTACTATGTCATCTTTCAAGAAGGTGAGGTGTAAGAAAAGTTTGGGGACACTATTGCTGTGGGATCTTTTGTTTTTCACTTGAAAGACAAAGAGAAAGAGAAGAAAACATAATAAAGATGGAATAAATATGGAAGGAAAAACATCATGAAGAAATGAAAAGCTTCATTGATTTGGTCATTCTAATGTGTTTATTAATCTAAAACTAAAAAATGTTTTGCAATTATGGTGATTATCCTCTTGCTAATATGTTCTCAAAAGTATTACTTTTTGAGAATGCTTAAGTGTAAGAACTAGAGAGATTAAAAGGCAAGAACCTATTAAAAGATAGATTCAAAATCCAGAACTGCATTTAAAGTACAGATACTTTACAGGTTCATGTGTGGAAGCTGATAAAGAGTTAGTTTATATCAATGGCTTTTAATTCCATCTGGGGTATTTTCAAAATCCAGCAAAGAGAATAAAAATCTGGGTTTGCTTCTATCATCAAGAAAAGACAATCCACAGCATAGAGGGAAATACTTGCAAATCATGTTTTATATACAGAATATATAAAGAACTCATAACTAAATGATAATAAAAGGCAAATCAACTGTAAAATGAGCCAAGGATTTAATTTCTCTAAAAAGATGTCCAAATGGTCAACAGGCACAGAAAAAGATGTTTCAAAGGCATTGGTTAAGGAAATGCAAATCAATATCATAGTGAGATGCCACTTATATACACTAAAATGGCACAATAGAAATGGTAGCAACTATGTAGAAAAATTACAGCCTTTATACACTGCTGTAAAGAGAGTAAAATGATGCAGTCACTGTGTTGTGTAAAATAGCCCAGCAATACTTCGCACAGCTAAACTTATGTGACCTAGCAATTCAATTCCTCACTATCTAAAAAGAGACGGAAAAAAAAAAGCTTACATAATAATTGTACTCAAATGTTCACAGTAACATTCATAATAGACAAAACAAAAAAACTAAATGTTCATTTTCTGCTGAATAAACAAATGCCTATAAACCCATAAAATTTGATAACATTTTTTCTTTTAGTTTTAGTTTTTTTTAAATTTTCTTCAAGGCTCAAAAATAGACTGTTCGTGTTTTATACGATTTGATAGGCTATTTTTTGGGTCTGTGAACTCTATTACTGTTTGACTGCATGGAAAAACTTTTTAGCATTCCAGTCCCCCAAAATAAACTATCAAATGATTCTAAGTAGGTATGTTCTATTTTTGGATAGTGGGGGAAACCTGTATCCCTTTACTTTTACTTCTGCAAATTATACAAAAATTGGTTTGAAAATAATAATTATTATTATTAAAACAAAGACCCACTGTTTCCAGATGGTAAATGGTGGCGAGTACTTTCTGATGTGTAGTCAGATGTGCTATCATTGCTCCACTGGCCAAACATGGTGGTGAATATTTTCTTGGTATCTGAGGGCTAATTAATATTCTCAAATGGACATTAGCACTTCCATTTAAATTCTCCCAGAGAAGTTGTGTTGATTCATATTACCAATAGTAATTTCCAAGAGAAAAGCATGAGTTTTATTCTAAAGTATGCTTGACTTCACAGCTTTGTTAAAGAAATCATGTTCAGAAAAAAATAACAACAGCATAACTGTAATAAGAAACCAAATAAAACAAAATAAACAATAAAAAAGAAAAAAAACAATTACTAAAAAATCTTCTCAAAAACATTAGGCTGGACCTTCCTCCAATTCTAACTGTAACTGACATGACATTTTTAAATTGCAAACTTGTAGATTTGAATCCTAATAAAGCTCTCAGAATGAACACCATACTAATAAATTAAATTTAGAGGTAGAATGTAATGAAATGGATGCAACAAAAACATTTAGTTTTTTCTCATTTCCCTTATTTAAAAAACCCTATATATAGCTCTAACAAGAGGGCACAGAAGTAATAATCTACTAGTAGCAATAAGACACCAAGCGATTAAATTCTGGTTTAAAAATATCCAGTTCTTACAGAAAATATAGGAGAAATCGTTGATTTTAGGAGTAGGGTAAGATAAAAAAAAAAAAAAGTCTTGGATAAATGTCAAAACTAGAAAGCAACCAAGATATCCTTCAGTGGGTGAATGAATAAATCAATTAACACATCCAGATATGAAATTTTATTCAGTGCCAACAAGAAATAAGCTGTCAAGTCATGAGAATACAGGAGAAAACTTAAATGCATATTATTAAATAAAATAAAGCAATCTGAAAAGTCTACATACTGTTAAGTTTCTTATGTGACAGTCTGGAAAAGGTAAAACTGGAGAAAATAAAAAGATCAGCATTTGCTAGGGGTTAAGATGGAGGGAAGGATGAATAGGAGGAGCAGAGAGAATTTTCTGAACAATGAAATGATTCTGCATGAAACTATAATAATGAATATGTGTCATTATAAATTTGTCCAAACCTATAGAAAGTATACTATCAAGAGTGTACTCTAATGTAAACTACAGACTTTGAATGATAATAAAGTGTTAGTATAGGTTTATCAACTGGAGAGAGACAGAGAGAGAGAGAGGGAGGGGGAACAGTATGCAGGGGGAGAAGAAGGGGGAAGGGAAAGGAGAAAAAGGGATTGATTTTAAGGAGAGAAAAGAAAGTCAGAGGTACTTTATAGTACCCCAAAATAAGAAAGTACTAAAGATAGACAAACATACACACACACACACACATGCATGGATCACGGATGACAGGGTCATGCCAAAAAATATAGAAGCCAGTTTGAAAGCATTCCTGATAGTTAAAACTGAAACAGTATTTTAAAAACTAAAACAGCTTAAGCCACAAAATTAATAACATAGAATTAACGTATAATCCGAGCTATAATACTCATAAACTGAATACATCCTGATATAAATGATCATAAAAATAAGGATGTAGGAACAACAAATCCTCCATATAGAAAATTCTGAATACTCCATTCTCCCATAGGTGGTACTTCATCACTCCCACCTCTGAGTGAGCCAGACCTAGTGACTCACTTCCAAAAAACAGAAAAAGGGAAAAAACAAAGTTTCAGGGGAAAATCATGGCAAAGACTACTTTATCCACATAATGAAAGTTACTGTCATTACCTGGATACCATAAAACCTCTAAGATGATGTGATGAGAACATTTTGCCTCTGGGACATTCTTTCCAAAAATGCCTAGATCTCTAATCTTGAGAAAAACATCAGATTAATCTATAGTGGGATATACTGGACAAGTCACAAAAAATAAGGAAAGACAGAGGAACTTTCATAGGTTAGAACAGACTAGAAAAACATGACAAATAAATATCATGTAATGCCAAAGTGGTTCCTGAATAAAGAAAGAAGTCATTTATGGAAAACTGGTGAAATACATCATAGATAGTATAAAGACAGAACAAACTAAGTGAATGAACTAAAACAAACTAAGTGAATGAACTAAAACTAAAACAAAAACAGACTTTTAGACTATAAGACCAATTAGTGATTATCATAAGAAAAAGGAGTGGAAAAACAATTATAAGGGGTCAGTTGCATGGTGAAGAATAAATATTCAATGGTGAACTTAATGTCATATTTCTATATGTGTTGATATGTAATGATATAGATAGATGCACCTGAAACTTATGTAACGCTATAAAGCAATATTACTATAACAGAAAAGTAAAAGAATTCATTAGGAAAGTGACTAATACCATTAATATATGATTAAAAAACATTCTTAAACTGAACAGATTCCTACTATATAAATGATGAGTACTGTCAAAACATTTTGGGTAAGTTAAATTGTGTGGGTATATGTATGTATGTGCATGGGCACATGAGTTGAAAATACTTATTAAAATAAAAATACATGAATAATAAAATTTCTCTCAGAAAGTAAAACAGGTACAACTCAAAGTTTAGTCTTTACTTAATAGTAATGTCCTAAAGCTGAGTTCATAGTGTTTCACAAATGAACCATGGTAATATGGGTGAAACTGAACAAGAGGTATACAAAAGTCTGTACAACCGTTGTAACTTTTCTATATTTAAAAATTACTCAAGATTAGTTAGTCTTTAAAGACAAAACCAAAATTTAACTTAAAACTGAAGCCACAATCCCTCTAAGTCAACACAGATATCCTTTTGGAAAATGTTAACCTTCTTAATTTAACTATGATTTACTCTATTTTAAAAGTCTGTTAAATAAAATTTAAACAAATTAAGCTGAGGGAAAGAAGACTAAAATTTCTTATTGTCAACTAAATTATGCAGTAATCTAAAACACAATGAACTGCATATTGTTAATCTTCAAACTATGCATATTTAAGCTAGGAACATTTGACTGGCATTAGAAAGTCTTCATAGCATGTTAAAAAATACAAAACTTCATTTTGTCAATTTCATCTCTGTCAAGTTTCACTGTACACTGTGTTCTGTGGTTCACTCTACATTACTGGGAAAAAGGGGACATATTTAATATGCTAGTGGTATTATGAGAAAAGCAAATATTTGGCAAAGTTACACTTTACACATTATGACACTTTTGAGTCATAACTTGCCTCTAACTTTATAATAGATTAAAATAATGAATACTGAAATGCTGGTAAGACAGGTTATTCAAAACTTGGAAAAGAATGCCAAACTGAAGACAGCACATCCTCTTAGTACAATGTAGGAACAAAGACCCATTTCAAAGACTCATTAGATAGGGGAATATATTTTACCTCATTATTCTGTTTACTATTGAATTAAATATCCCAATTAAGTAAACTTTTATGTTAACTTGCAGATTTTTTATCTAGCTGCAAATAATTTCTGTCAGGTAAAAGAAAATCCTTAAGGTTAGAGTTTATTGGTCTGCTGGATATTAATCAATTTGTAGCTAGGTAGCAATCTTATTCTAAAATTCTTTTATTAAATTGCCTATGAACACATAGTTCCTCAGTGTTCTTTGAACTAGTTTTACTCTTCTTTCATTTGTCTTTCAGTAACTGATGAGTTGAATAAAGAATCTCATACATGTTCATATTTGTATGTGTCATGTTTTAAAATTTTTTAAAATATTTCACAGCCATAGGAATTTTCCATGACAAGCCTGATATAGTCTTTCCCACATTCAAATTTTAAATCCTACAATGTCACAGGGCTATTATGATTATAGTTGTTCTGCCCAGTATTCTGATAATAATGTCAATTATTTGGTTTTTGGAATTATCACATGACATCTTTCTGTATCAAAGTTTAATCAGAAAGGAATTTAAGGAAAGTAAATGTTATTTTCAAGAACTCTTCATTCCACAATTGGCATTCCTGTAAAGTATGTAAAGCATTCCAGTAAAGTATGTAAAAAAAAAAAAAAAAAAAAAAAAAAGAACCTTATTCTGTTTCCCCTGAGTTTTTCCACCTGTGCATTTTAAAAATACAGGGAAAGAAACAGATTGCCTTGCTTTCTCTGGAGCCATTTCCTGAAGAGATTTTTAAAATATCAGTCTATATGAGAAAACAAAGATGTACAAAGGAGATTCAGTTTTTGTTGAGTAAGCATAAGAAATTACCCACAGAATCACAGAAGATTTATATAAGCCTTTTAAGATCTTCCTGCCTAATCTCTGTTTCAAAGAAAAGGAAAGTTGAACCTAAAGGAGTATTGGCTTCCCAGAGGTATAAGAGTGGCTAAAATTAATGCAATCTGACTGCTAAGACTTTCTAGTCTGATACAGGTCCCTCCTGATAGTGCTGTGGACTAATTTTCTTTATTTAAATTAATGATGAAAGAAACTTTTTCTTCTATTTTCCCACCTTCCAGGAGAGGTTCCAGATACCTCTCTTTGCCTGTGGAACCGCAGGCTCACATTGCCTGGGGTACCACAACCTCAAGCATTCCCAGCCTCAGCTTCCCAGGTAGCTAGGATTACAGGCCCGCACCACCATGCCCAGCTATATTTTTTTGGAACTAGGTCTCACTACGTGCCCCCAGCAGGAAACGAACCGTGATGCCTGGTCCCGGACCCGGTTTCCTAGGCTGCCGCTTACAGGCATGTGCCACCACGCCCAGCTCTTTTTTTCAAAGTGGGCAAATACCTGGCTCAGCAGTGAACCCAAACTGCTTTATTTTTATAAACATTATTAAGTGTTGATCACATAGTTTGAGATTTAATAAAAAGTGATCAGTAAAAAAAAAAAAATCACAAATTCATACTTAGTTTCATATTTTTCAATAAAAGTCTAGATTAATATGACATATGTTAGTAAGAAACTGGACTAGTTTCAAATTGTCACTCTAAATATACTTTTGGTGAATTCAAGTGGACTAATCATAAATCCTAATTTCAAATTTTAGGTTTGAGCTTTGGTAAAGGAAGTATTATTTCACTCTACACAGGTCATAATCAACAAGGCATTAAGACAAAAGAGAAAAGGAAATTCTGTACCCTGACATCACTTCTAGGTGAAGTTGTCCTGAAACAGTTAGGAAAACAGGAACATCGAAGAAATTCTCCTCAGGTACCTTTATTTTGCTTGAAGGCTGCAAATGAAAAAACAAAACAAAATGAAAAACACAAGAAGTTATGTTTTGCTCTGCTTTCCACACTCTCAAATGTACCACAACTAAAACATCATAATGTGATTAAATTTATGAGAGGAGAGGTGATTCTCCTGAAAATAAAGGTAGCCCACCAGTATATACATAAAAGAGAAAATGCCTGCTTTAAAGTGCTAAGATCAAAGAATTTTGTTACATATTTTCAAAACATACAATAACCAAAAGACAAAATACATTTCTTTCTGAAAAGAGATTTTGATTAAGTGGTAATTCAAGTAAAGAGATTATGAATTAAAATTTTAAATTATGGAAATTACATGTTTCTTACATTTTTGATTCATGATTGAGTTTAATTTTCTGAAGGGAATAGCCGCTAGAACATGTATTGTCATACTAATAGAAATACTTTCAAAAAAGAATTTTGATTTGCATTTCCCTGATTGCTAGTGACATTAAGCATTTTTTCATGTGCCTGCTGGTTATTTTTTGACTAGGCTTTTTGCTTTGCTTTTGTTAAGTTGCGCGAGTTCTTTGTGTATCTTTTTTATCAGACCCTTATCACTTGTATGGAGGGCAAAATTTTTTTTCCCACTCAGTTGGGCTTCTTTTTATTTTGTTTGTTGTCTCTTTTGCTGTACAGAAGCTTTTCGTTTTGATGTAGTCCTAGCTGTTTATGTTTTCCTTCACTTTTTTACAGCTGTAGATGTGCCCAGAAATGGATTTCTGAAGTGTAATTCATGGAGAGTTTTGCGAAAGTTTTCCTCTATGTATTTTATAGTTTCAGGTCTTACATCCAAGTCTTTTATCCATTTTGAGTTGGTTTTATACAACCAACTCAAAGTTGTCTTGGTTCATTTTTTTGCATGTCTTGGTCCAGTTTTCACAGCACAGTTCATTGAAGAGACTGTCCTTGTTCCAATGTAAATTTTTCACTCCTTTGTCAAAGATTAGTTGACTATATATGTGTGGTTTTATTTCAGAGTACTCAATTATGTTCTATGGGTCTGACTGTATGTTCTTTCTTTCTTTCTTTCTTTCTTTCTTTCTTTCTTTCTTTCTTTCTTTCTTTCTTTCTTTCTTTCTTTCTTTCTTTCTTTCTTTCTTTCTTTCTTTCTTTCTTTCTTTCTTTCTTTCTTTCT
>PVHY01032624.1:0-11745 GCA_004024945.1 Uropsilus gracilis
TCTCTAGCTTTCTCTGAATTGGTCACTGTCTCATAAATGAGAGAATGACCAAAAGAAAAGGGGTGTCTGAGAGACTAATTATATGAATAGAGGACAGACCATAAGCACATTCTAACTCTGACCCACAGCCTCTGGGGCATTTAGCCCAGAAGGATCAGTAATTGGTCAATGATTGCCAGCTTCCCTAATTTAGGTTTCCAGCTCAGGATGAACTAGTGAAGATCAAATCAACATTTCAACTTAGACTTTTCTCCCCCTATTATAAGACTTTTGCACTCTCCTGTTTGCTTTTGAATTTTTACCAAATGCACATTATAAAGGCTAACTGCCTTTGTGAAACACATTCTGAATAAAAGACCTCTGTTTTTACATCAGTGATTTTTATTTATTTCCATATATTCAAAATTTTCCATTTGTACAATTTTGGTTTTCAATTGTGAAAATTTTCTGTGTATCATTAATTACATCTAAGGCCAGGTTACAATTATACTACTTGATCACAAACTCCAGCATCATCACATCTGAGTAAAAATACTATTTTTCATACTCAAAAGAAACACATAGACACATATAATTTATTTTTGTTCAAATTTGTGTGATGACTATGTGCCTGTCCAGAAATGATGGAGGATTCAATTCAAAGGTTTGCGAGTCAAGTTCACTTACCCATGTTTTCCTATTTCTCTTCAATAAAACCAGGATCTGGACATTTCACTCTCCAAACTGGCCTCTGAAAACTACCACTGTTATTATCGGTTTGGGTCCTGAACTGTAAATTGCCAGTAACTTCACAGTCATCTCTACTAGCTGGTCTATTAGGAGGGCTGCTGGTAAGAGGAAAAGCTTAGAAAATACATCTTACAGTCAAGTCATTTACAGAAATTTCAATACAATACTCAATGAAGGCATATATAATCCTATCTTATATAATTATTTCTCACCATTTTGATAAAGAAAATCATCCAAACACCAAAAAAATACAAAAGTCAGTACTGGTTATTCTTAACCACAATGCTGGACTCCAACGTTAATTAACTTCCTATTGCCTGTATTATTTTATGACTTGGTAAGAATAGAGTTGTAAAAAGAGCTATATAGGAGCAGAGATTCACAGCCAGATTTTTTCCAGTAGAGTTGCACATAACTTCCATCTTTATCACTTATTGTCTAGCAAGGTAAGTACCAATTTAGTACCTACCCTAGAAATACGATAGTAATTTTATTTTTTATAAAAAACCTACTGACACTAGCTCCTTAAATACTCTCTGGACTAAACACCTTACTGATTCCCTCATTAATACATGAGATGAATAAAATCTTTGATATATGTTTGTTTTGTCATTTTCACAGATGATTTCATTTTTACATTAGAAATTCCATTTTCTTAATGTATATGCTGGTCCCTTGTGTTGCTTAATAGTATTTCCTCTATCTCATGATTTACATAACTATTCTGTTACATTTTTCTTCTAATGTTTCTATAATTTTTAAGATTTACAGGTTGGCATTTTGTATTTTATATGTGAGAAATCAAGAGACCTCAAGTTTTATTCTTACAAATCTCTAACAAGTTCCACGGATACAATTATTGAATACTACATTCACAGTGCTCATCACTAACTTTTGATTCCTCATTCTCACCCTCCATTAGTATATGTATGTGTACATCTGATGTCTCTCAATCAGACATATACATCTATAACCAATATGTAATTATTTTAACCACACAACTTCAAAAAATGTTCATACTAACATTTCATACTAATATAATTTCTACATTTTTTTCTTTTTCACAAGCTTCTTAGCAAGTTTCATGCGTCCATTTTTTTTACTTTAAACTCATTAAGACTTTATTGAGTGTCAGAGTTCAAAATCTTTGGGGGTTCTTATCAGAGTTACATAGACTTTAGGAAGGGTGGACTGGAAGTTTTCTCTTCCTGGAGAATAATGTCTTTTTATTTAATCAGATATTGTTTTATGGTATGGTACTTTTTTAAAAAGCATTTTTCACAAAATCTTATTTTCTTGTAAATTTATTATGATTTTTTATGGATGCAGAATATTTTTTCATTTTAATGTCTATCTAGTGTTTTCTGTTATATAAAGCTACTGATATACACACATACTTAGATAAATTTAAGAAATAAAGGAATTTCTGTGCCTTTTTACTTGGAATGGTAATTAGGAAAGACTGCTGAGCTTTAAATCATTTTCTTTATTTTTATCTGCTAATATCATACTTTTATTTTTTATCATTGTAGCTATCATATCGATACATTACCCAACTATAATCAACTGTGCAGTTTAAATACTGCTGTTCTGAGTAAAATCCAGACTTTCCTCCATAGCGTGTGGTTCTTACCTATTGTCTATTGTTCTTACCCTTGAACCTGTTTCCCCTTTCACCCTTGCTTACTACTTACTACTACTGTTCCATCCCACATAAGATGTTCCATCTTCTCTTCCCCAGCATCATAGAGGCTTAAAAAAAATTTTTTTTTAAACTTTGACAGGAAAGTACTTAGCTTTTTACATGTCAAACATACTCTCATCCTTCCTACTCTATTTCCTCAGGCTGGCTTTCTTTAACCAATCTCTCTAAAGATGACTTCTATATATATTCCATCTCATTGATCCCTTTAATTTGTTTACCTTTGTTTCTAAAAACTTACCTTGCTATGTTTTGCTATTTCAGAGCAGCAATGTTTCATCCCCTAAGGGCCAGGTCGTAAAGAATCAGGAAGGACACAGGTGTCTGTTTTAACTCTTCATTCTGCTGCTATTTGGTGAATGTAGCCACAGGCAATACATAAAGAAGCAGATAGGGTAGGTTCTAATAAAATTCTAGTTAGAAAACAGGCAATTAATGAGATTTGCCTCAAGGCTGGAATATGCTGATTTCTGGACTATTTCTCACCCCCATACCCCACTCCCCTCTCCCACAGTAGATCTTGTTCCCATTGTGTTTCTAATGATAAACTATTGTGTTCCTAATGCCTGCAAATTGCCTGTCTATAGTTGTGGTAAATACTTCCTAAAAAATTTTTTTTTTTAACTTCACTATAATCCTCAATTCAGTTAAGCACCCTTTCCCCCCCTTAAATAATTCGAACATCTAGTTTCATAAATGATGATAGTAGTTTCCCCCACCCCCAGTCTTGTTATCAGTTTATAATATTACAAATATTTGGGAATTATCCTTAGTTTTCTTTAGTCTGATTAGCTTCAGAAACAGTTATTTTTATTCTTGGAAAGTTAGAGAGAACCAGATACAGGACTTTTACAATTTTTTTTTAAATTCTTGATTTGTTCTGAATTTTTCAATTCTTCCTTTCAAAGTAATTAAAATTTATGTTTTAACACACAAACTCTATTTATACCAAGTTTTCAAAGTTATATCTATCAAAGTGCCATGTAATGTATGTATGATAGATTGACAGAAAGTGAGCCTGATTCTTTGCAATGTTTCCCCAGCTTTATCACTTAGAAATGGAATCTATTTCTTTGGTCTTTTTAAATTGGAAATGGCCCGTGGTTTACTTCAGAGAACAAATGTGGCAGAAGTAACCTTGAGCAAGTTCAGAGCCTATGCTTTAAAAGCAGATGTGTATTTCTTCTCTTGCTCTAGGATTCACAAACTCCATTTGAACAATACCAGATAGATTGATAAAGAAGAGAGATCAAGTAGAGAGAGCCCAGTCTCTCATCCACCTCAACCAACATCTTCATAAACCCGTCAGCTTTAATCTGCCCACCAGCCATCAGTAGACCTGTAGATCACAATTCAGAGCAGAAAGCTCACCCACCTAAAGTCCTAGCTCAATCTATTTAGTAAAACTCCTAAGTTGCAAGATTAAAAAGTTCTTGATTTAAGAAAGAAAGGTTGAGGATTGTGTGTTATATAATGAAAGGTAGCTGATATTATTTAATTCAGTTTGAATTTAACCTATGGAGCTTTTCTTTTAGTTTGTTAGCATGCTACTGTTGTTGTTCTTTTCTCAATTTATTGACTATCAAGACTTATACTTGTAGCATTTTATCAAGTAGATTTAGCTGTGTCCTTTCAGACTTTTAACTAGTTATTTTTTCCTCCTTATTCCTTATTTTAATTTTCATATTTTTCTTGGGATCATATTAAATCATGTTTCAATTATGAAACAATTAAGTGTATGTCATTTATTATCAATTTTTAGTGAATAACATTACTTACTAATTTTCTGCATTCTAAAAGTTTGCAAGTTTTTAGCTATCTAATTTCAGGATATTTTTACGATTATTCTTTGAGTATAATAAAATAAGAAATATGGATCATGTAGAGATCAACAGATACAAAATGTCATATACATACACATTTGTGTATATATATATATATATATATATATATGTTGATGACTATGACCTTATTTTCCCTTCCTCTAAGTTTCTTACATTGATCTTTTAAAAATTCTTTCCCCTTGGTAATTTATTATAATATATAACTTTATTTTAATCAGTCATATTTAAGCCTCTAAGTTTCTCAGTGCATGTGCCAAAATGAAATAAGAATGATTGTGGAAATGCCCCACTCTCTCTCTCCTATGGTTTTCTGTTGATTTCTGACTGAGTTAAAAAGGAAAGCTGCAGAGGCAAAATATCCACTTAGATAATTCTCAAGGTCTCTTAGACATTCTAAATGAATATAGAAAGAATGAGCTAATGAGGACAGGGGTATGGGGAGAAGAATTTCCTCCCTGAGAAAGTATCAGCAATGAGAAGGTGGTGTCCAGCCAATTTCCCGTTGTTAACCCTCTTCCTGTTAGAGTGCTGCTTCTACTCCCCACTGCATTGTTCCAGGGCAAAAGGTTAAGAGTCAGTTGGCAATGATTACACTTGTTTAAATCGTCACATCTGCTTGTAATTAGTCTGAATCCTTCCAAGATTTTGATATATGATGAATTCTAATCCTTCATTTCCAGAATCCTTGCACATGTTTCCCTAATGTGTCTTCAGAGATATTTCACAAAAATTTTGAGCCCTTTTTAAATAATGGAAAAATTAACACACAATATTGCCTTCTATTCCTCCCAAACAGAACACCAGATATTATCTCTAATTCATATTACTATATATTCAATCAATCACATATGTTTTGTTTATATTATTCTAATTTTGATCTTATAAGCACAGCAGTCTTTATTTTTCAATTTCTGTATCAAGGACATTTATTTATTGTGTATCTTTCGACAGCATAGTTTTTGCTGTTATAGGGAATTTTTTCAATTTCATCAGAGAAGTTGTGCTAGAATTTTCTGCCCCTTCTGCCCCAATGCTAGAATTTTCTTTTTGCCTTTTGGGTGTTCTCTAGACCATGTATATCTCTACTTTATCATTCTTAACTTTGTTCTCTTTGTGTATAACTTTCATTATTTCCTTTTAGAGGATGTAGAGATTATTATATTTAAATTTTTTATTTAACACTTTAAAATTGGTAAAATTGATATTAAATTTCAAACTTATATAAAAGTTGAATGAATAGGATAGGAAATTCACAAATATCCATTATATTATGTATATATATCACATATATATCCAAATTCATAAGTTATCCACATTTGTCCAATTTTTGTATGATTTTATATGTATATTAGATATGAAACATGTATCATGTATTTCCAATACTATTCTAAATACAATATTTTTCTGAACCTTCTGGAGCACCCTGAAGATAACAGGCCTATTTTTACCTAATTATTTTAGTGTAGTCTTCCTAATAGCAAAAATATTTTCATATATAACCATAGTAGAGCTGTCAAAATGAGGAAATTAGACTTTGATATACTATTCTGGAATTTATAGTCCATATTCAAATTTCTCTATACCTCAATAATGCCCTTTATAACATGGCTATAGTTATCACAGTTTTAATTTTTCTTTAGAATTTTTTTTCCTGAAAATTTGAAAAGGGCAGGAAAATTTTTTGTAGACAGTACCTCAATTTGACATTATCTGATTTTTCTTCATACTAAAATTCAGGTTTTGCATTTGGATGAAATATATAGAAGTAGCGTTATGTCATTCTTAGTGCATCATATAGGAAATGACATGATGCTAGGTAACTTTGATCACTTGGTTAATGTATTTTCTGTTGGTTTCTCAACTTTAAAGTAAGTAACAAGTAAAGCATTCTGACACTTATTGAAAGATACGTACATATAACTCACATCCTATAAAAATAATTTTGCTTTCTAAAAATGTAGTTTTTTTTAATATGTAGTACATATTTTCATATGTTATCAGCTTAGAACAGACTCTTAGAAAGTGTCTTATCAAAGCCTCTTGATAAATATAAGACAACACCTATGGTAGTTACACAAAAGATCGGGAATTCAAGGCATACCACTATAGAAAATATTCAAATCACCAAAGAAAAGTGCAAAGAAGAACAAAGGAATAATGAAACAACCAGAGAAAGTTAACAAAATGCCAAAATTAAGTACATGCATACCAATAATTGCTTTAAATTGCCCAGGAATAAATCATCCAACAAACAAAAGACATAAAGTGATTAAATATATTGAAAAAAACTATATATGGAGAAAGATATTCTATTCAAATGTAAATCAGAGAAAGCAGTGATAGCAATACCTTTATCAGACAGCAGATTTTTAGTCAAAGATTGTAACAATAAATAAATATTACAAAATAATGGTGAAGGGGATCAATCCCTTAAGAAGATATAATAGCAAGTGTTTTTACACTCAAATCAGAAGGACTTAATTATAGGAAACAAACTCCAGCAGATATAAAGAGAAAGAAAGGCAATACAAGAAAAGAAAATTAGAGGTCAATTTTCCTGATGATATTACATAGACAACAAACTCCTCAAGCCAAATTCAACAATGCATTAAAATGACACACAATCAAGTGGGATTTATTCCAGGGATGCAAGGACAGGCAAAACTATCATAGGCAAAACTATCAATATGATATAGTACTTCAACAAAAATGAGAGCTAAAAGTCATTGGGTGGTAATTAATGCAATTATGGGGATGTCTCTCAAATGTACATATATATCTACAAATTATCATGTTATGCATTTTAAGTATCTTATTTTATTTTTCAACATACCACATTAGAGTTGCCAAAAATAAAATTAAAATCAAAATAACCTGCCATCACTCCAGAAGTCTCATCAGGCTCCTTTTCTAGTCAGCATCCATAGCTAACACACAAGTAACCAAATTCTACTTTTCTTCATCACCTATTAGTTTTCCCTAATATAAAACTTAGTAAAAATGGACTCATGGTTTATGCATTCTCTTCTGTTTAGCTTCTTTCATCCAGTTTAATATTGATGAATTAATGTTATCATCTGTATCAGTATCAAAGAACTGATTTGGGGTATTACTTTAATTCCTTTTTACTGTTAGTCATCTTTTTCTGTTTTAAGATTTTATTTTTTTCATTTATTCTTATGCTTCCTTCTTGCTATGTCAAATACATGCTTAGGATTGTTGTTAGAAATTTTGTCTCTAGGCCTTCCTTACTCTAGCTTATATTTTTTTTAAAAAAGTACTTCACTATAGATGTTTTTATTGATACCATTTGCAGAACATCTTTTAATAGCACTTTATTCTTGATGTATTTTGTCTGTTCCTTATAAAGCTTTTAAGTGCTATTCACAGCCCACCATCTCCACCCACCTTACAATCAAATACTTTCCATATCCTTAAAACCTACAAGTTGAGATCTGCATGGCATCTTCAAGCTATCCCCTATAAAAACCCAGTAGTATTGTCTTCTCCAAAGAAGGACTATAATCCAGCTCAATGTTTCCCTTCACTAACAGTCATCTTGTTGTTTTTAATGGAAATTGTTTGATGTTTTTGCTGGGAGTATATCGTTTCTTCTTTGATTTTTCAGGGTTATAATGTGTCCCTTCGATTTTTATATTCTTTCTGATAAAGAAGAAGCCAATTCTGGTCATTAGTGTGAGTGATACATAGAATTTACTGCTAAGCTAAGCAAGGGAGGGGAAATCTGATGCAATACATGCCAACAAGACTCTGAAAGATGAAGTCTTCCCACTAACTATGAAAATAATAGAATCAAGACAATTAGTTTAAGGAATTGGCAACTGGTTTAACTGTAGGTTCAATGAAACAGGAGTTGCTTCTTAAAACACCATCTCTCCAGTCAAGGGCAAAGAGAAAATATATAAATGTAAATTCATAGTTTCACAAGTAAAAGTGATCTGCTAGCTGAAGTAATTACTTGACTTCTAACTTTAGGACTAGCTCACTGTAGTAGAGTCTACAAATAGTTGCTTGCAGGTATTAGAAAGTGTTGACCTCTTGAATGCATTGAGTGGATGTAGTGCCCATGGAATCAAAATATATCAGGTTGCTTTACCCATGATTTTGGTCCAAGGAAAAGAATTTCTAGTCACTTCATAAATCCTGTTGTTTTTTTTTTCTCCTGTCTTTCAAATGCAGGCATGTTTGCATATAAAATCTCAAGGCTCAGCAATAATTCTTCTTTGTTCATAATGAAAAGACTTAAGGACAGTGAATTAAATCCATATCACCTAAAAATTTCAGGATCCATGTCACCTAAAAATTTCACAATAGCTATTTTAGAGCTGATTTGGGGAGAAATGATAGTAGGTGCTGCAATTTTTCTTTAATAGACTAGAAATTATGTGTCATTTAAAGTTTCAAAATATTTAGATCATTTTTCATGATATATTTGTTTGGATCAGAACTGTGCATCAATGAAATCATGAATTCTTTAAGTTAAGCTCTTACTTAAACTTAATGCTACTTTCCATATGATATTAGAATCCCTTGAATTAAATCACTTACTAGTGATTTTCAAGCCTGGTTAAAAATCCAGTGAAGGAAATATTATAGATACAACTCAATGTATTTTTCATATTTTTTATTTTACCATGAACCTATTGCTTATCTGGTGATGTAAATAAATGTCCCTAGATTTATATTTCACTAAACAAAAATTTTTTTAAATATTAGAATGAAAGAATGAATTTCTTATCAGCCCATGCTATCTTTTTGGAACTTCTATTTCTCCTTGGTAATTAAATCTTTAAAAATACAAGTTGATAATTGCTAATTCCTAAAATTGTATAACTAGAAGAATACAAGTCCTCCAGCTTGGATAAAAATAAATAATACTCAACTATATTAACATACAGTATTCAAATATTTCTAACTTAGTAATTTAAAGATATAGCATATGGTAATGTCAAACTCAAAATTGTATCTTAAAAGAAGTTTCAATAAGCTTTTACATGAAAAAGAAAATTCCTTTTCTTCATAAAAAGTTCATGTTTGGCAATGGTTTAGAGTTGAGACATAAATACAAACTATTATTTAGCTTACTTAAATATAATTGCATAAGAAATATTCATAGATATGTGTTCATAAAGTGGTTAATAAATTAACACATTTTTCCTAGCTCTGTCAGCTGAGAAGCTTAGAAATAGTGACATCATGACAGCAATGAGGATACCAAAAGACTAGATTTTTATTTCTAATATCATCTCCAAAAAGGGAATTATGGTTCCTTAAAGAAATGGCTGGTTTTAGGGCTGAGTGAGAAATTAACAAGATGAACCTGGGGCATCTTATAACACCTCATATCTGAAAGCATCAAACAAACAAACAAATAGAAACCACAATATGAGTATATCAAAGAGGTATATAAGCAAAACTGAAAGATATCTCAATGGTCAGAGTTATAAAAATTTGAACCCCCCCCAAAATATAATATTTGATATTATAAAATATAAAATAAGCATCCATGATATAATGAAATGACTGAATAAATAAGCAGAACAGAAAAAGTCAAATTTTCTGGACCAAAGAGTTTCAAATAATAGATAAACTGAGAGCATAACTCACCTTCTCCTTTTGGATTGTGAACAGTTTGCTTCCAAAGAGTATGGACTGGAGTGGGTAAAGTGATTTGACAGTGGAGAAATCTGGCAAACATTGCCTCAGTCAAATGATCAAAGTAAGCATCGGCAAAAATAAGTCATGTTAAGGTATATGCTCTTGACTGGTGATACAAATACCAATTTTCCTCTGTGATATTCCTTCCAAAGACCCACTACACCAATAAAATGATGAGAAAAAAAATCAGATAAATTTCAATAGAGAAGACTTTTATAAAAACCTGACCAACGTTCCTCAAAATTGTCAGTGTCCATAAAAATGAGAAAAATTCAAGAAACCTTCACAACCAAGGAGGCTGATGACTAAATGTAGTCCTAAATGAAATTCTGTTACAAAGTAAGGAATGAGATTAGAACTACAGAAATCTGAATAAGACATAGACTCTAAATAACAATAACTTACCAGTACTACTTGATTAATTGTGATAAATGTTATCATAATGGGAATTAGGTATGAGGTATAAGGAGACTCTATGTTATCATCTCAATTTTTCTGTACATCCAAACTGTTCTAAAAATAAAGTTCATTTCTTAAAAAGTGTACCCTGAAGTATAAAAGCCCACTTCTAGTGGCTGAAAGGGCAATTGTATTGTGCTCTTATTTATTGTTCTTTTCTCAGTTTGCAATGATAACTGTATTCTTTTGATAAAATGAGTCACAGTTATTTACTTTCACTCCCTCAGGCAGAAAACTTCTGCATCTTCTTTTCAATATGCTGTTCTGTAACCTCTTATTGCAATATTTTTTAATAAAACTTCTTTTCAAAAAAATACATTATGGAGTTGGATTTTCAACTTTATTGAGGGAAGGATATTATTTATTCCCATTATGGGTTCAAATAAATCTTGCATTCAAAATGGAAAGCTTACGTATATTACTTTTACTTGAAAAGGAAAATGTGTCTTGTGAGATAAACAAAATACAGTGTAGTATGTGACAACTGTGGATCTTGAAAGTCACACGTGACCCTTAAGGAAGAACTCAAAATATAGCATTGTGCAAAGTACTCCAACAATGACTAAATTATGACAGTCAGGGTAAAAATAGAGAAAAATAAATGAAACAAAACTTTAAAATTCAAAGTACATCATAAATTTAAAGCATTTATAAATGCTAGAAACAACATTCAGATAATAAAGGTCTTCAACTTTTTTAGGACTTCTCAAAATAACTTAAGATGCCTATAAGCTTCAGCCTATGAAGCAGCCGGGGCTAGGGATCGCGGTTCGTGTCCCCCCTGGGGCCGGAAGCGAGACCAAAAAAAAAATAGCTGGGCGTGGTGGTACACGCCTGTAATCCCAGCTATCTGGGAAGCTGAGGTTGGGGATTGCTTGAGTCTGTGGTACCCCGGGCAACGAGAGCCTGCGGTTCCATGGGTAAAAATAGCAAGACCTAGTCTCAAAAAATTTTTTTTAATTTAATTTAAAAATAACATAAGAATCTATTTGGAGGCTTATTTGCCATGCTTCCTATTTCCCTGTTTTTCAAATTTTTATTAAAATCTGAGGTTCTTTTCTGATCTTAAATTTCTGTACAATCTCAGAAAAGTTCTGAAAAGGAAGTTCTTTTTCCTTTTTGCAAGAATACAAATCCGTGAAGCTAATGGGGAGAATTAATTTCAAAATAGAGGGTTCTCACTAGAGCACAATAATGTTCAAAATAGAAGGTTTTCACTAGAGTACAAGTATAGGCAGCAGCATTTACATATTAAGGATAGGAGTTGGTGGTGCTAAAGAATGTTATACCGACTTGAAATGGGACAAACGTGTAACTTTTTTTTTTTTTTTT
>PVHY01032625.1:0-11723 GCA_004024945.1 Uropsilus gracilis
AAAAAAAATAAAATGCCCCCTTATAAAAATACTTTATAAATATATGTGAGAGGAAATTAATTAAAATACATTGACATTTTAGTTTGTTATCAGTTTTAAAACATTTTAAAATAAAAATAACACAAATTTGTGAAAGCTAAATTTTCCATCTCTTTCGGTATTTTTTGTTTATTCCCTTATAATACAGTTAAGTTTATACATGACTGTTTATTTCAGTTGTGGGTTCCCTCTTTATCCTGATGAGTTGTATTGTTTACTCATTTATTCATTTTCTATTTACCTACCTATTAGTCATTTGCTGAATTCTTCAACTTCACAAATCAAAAAACTAAGACGTAGATGAGAAAACTGAACTATTTTAATTAATTTCCTGATTCTGAAACAATAACTATCCAAATCCTGCTGGAGGAATGAGCCCAAGTAAAAATTCCAACCTTTCTGATGAAACCCAAGGGGTATCAGCTTCCAGTGAGTGCAGTGCCTGACTGGTGGGGGCAACCTTCCTCACTCTCTACCACCATAGAGTACAGTGACTTCTTCCTGAAGGAAGAGCTTCCACAATGTCTAACACTCAATCAAAATTAGTAGATATGCAAAAATGTTGTAGGCCATGATAAGAATTGACATTTTATTAATGTCTCCTATTGAAGCAGAAGCAGAGTTATGGATATGCTAATGGCAACAAGCTGTGGCCCCTTACTTGCATGGACTCCTAAAACTCCAGGAAGACCCACACTTGTGACAACCACAGAGAGTTTCAGCACAATTAGCCAAGACTGTTTTCTCCTTGTAGTGCTGTTCTCTCTTTCTCTCTCACATCTGCTCATATCAGGTATCAGGCATTCCAGGTGGCAGAGCAGCCATAGGCATCTGGGGATCTGACCAAAGGGAATTTGCAGTGTGGAGGTGCTTATTTTGGGATTAGTGGGATTTATTTATGTCACTCACAGTCACTCCCCAGTACAGTTGAAGTTATTGTGCCACTATAAAAATGGCCTCAAGTCACACACTTCCTCCCCATTGCTGATACATCTTTGTCAATAATTTTATTCAGGTATAATTTACAAGCCATTAACTCATTGTTTTAAGTATGCATTTTGGTAACTTTTGTAACGTTACCAAAAGGGGCTGCCATTGCCATGATGTGGTCAGAACATACTCTTGACCCTAATTAGTTTTCTTCATGCCTTTTACAGTGAATCTCCATTTTCTTCAGCTGGAGAAAACATGCGTTTCTTTCTGTCTCTGTGGACATGCTCTTCCCAGGCTTGCCTGTAAATATAGCTGCAGGGTTTGCCATCAGTGTCTGCCTCTTTGACGTGTCTGAGGCTCATCCACATTGTTGCATTGTTCCCTTTTATGGACAAAGTGTATGTTTTGGACACCAGGCATTTGGTTTATCCATCCGTAGCCTGGTAGATATCTGCATTGCTTCACTTTGTGGTTGACAGCTATGCTGCTTTGAGCATTTGTTGACAAGTCTTTGTGTGAGCAGGTATTTTTGTTGTCCTTGAGGAGATATCTATGGATGTAATCATTTGGCAATGAGATAACTTTGTTGTCTTTTTCAGAAGCTTCAAAATTCTCTTCCTGAAGTGGCTGCACCATTCTATATCCCCAACAGCAATGAATAAAGATACCAATTTTTCATGTACTCACCAAACTGTTCTATGTCTGATGTTCTGATAACAGCTATTCTAGTGGGTGGACAGTGGTGTCTCATCGTAATTCTGGCTTACAGCTACCTAATGGATAATATTATTGACCATCTTCTCATGTGCATATCCCCCTTTGACAAACTTCTATTTGAAATTTTGACCTATTATTTATTGGGTTACTTACTGTTCTAAAATTGAGTTTTAAGAATTCTTTGTGCACTCTGGACACAAATCCTTTTTTCAGGCTATATATGAATCAGGCTATACATGAATCAGGCTATATATGAATATCTTCTGTATTTTAGCTTTTTACTACATTAATGGTATACTCAGAACTGAAAAAAAATTTAAGTTCAACTTATTGACTTTTTAAAATCACTTATGCGTTTGGTGTTTTATTTAAGACTTTGTCATCTAACCTCAGCTCACAAGGATTTGCTGCTATATTTCTTTTTAGAATTTTATGCCTTAAGCACTTACATTTGTTTCTGCGGTCCATTTTGAATTAAGTTCTGTGTGTGTGGTGTGAGGAAGGGCCTAACTCTGTCTTTTTCTGTGTTGACAGTCCATAGTCCTGGTTTTTGTTAAATTGCCTAACTCCTCTAGTTAGCTACTTTGTTTTGCTACAGTGACTTTTTAAGTAGAAATTTCCTTCCATTACACTTTCTAATTTGTTGCCCTGACATAAAAGGGCACCTATTGATTTTTATTTTAACTTGTGCTCAGTCACTTTATTGAACAATATAATTTAATTTTTTTCATACATAATGAGAATCATCTTCAACTAATAATAAGTTCATATATTCCTTTCCAATAATTTTCTTCTAAATATGTTCTTATCTTACTTTATTGATCTGGCATTCTAAACTGATATTGGAAATTAAAAGATGAATTTAGTCATACCCCTGACTTCATTTCAATACCCCTATGTTCTACATCATTCAGTATAAAATATTTGTTGTTTTGGAAATTACATGCCCTAACCCATTTAAGACTTTTATTTCCATCCTAATTTACTATTTGTTATGAAAAAAAGGGAACAACTGTTAGATTGTATTCAAAATCTTTATAAACATTTTTTAAACACAAACATCTGATGTTTATGTGCAATTTCTCTTTCAAATAATTAATATTACAGATTGTGTTACCATGTTTTCTAGATTTTGAAGTTGTGTGCTGAATAAACCCACTTTTTGTTGTGCTCCCTTTTTTGTTTTGTTGACTTCACAATGCTAATACTTGATATTTTCCTAACCTACATTAGTAGATTTGTTAAAACTATCTTTACAATGTTTCTTATTTTGCTTTGTTTTTAGTGATAACTTAGTGAATATAATTGGAAAATTCTCTATGGTATAAAATAGTCTAAAGACACAGGGATTATGTGTCCTTTGGAAGTCCATTCTCTACCTGAAAACTTTTTGTAGTAGATGTTTGATGAGCTTTTTAATTCTTTCAAAATGATCAGTATAGTATGTTTTTAAAAACCATCCTTTTCTTTTAGGAGATGATTTTCATAAGGTGTTTCCCTAAAACCAATCTATCTCTTCTGTCTTGTGAGTCCAAATGATTGGCATATATTATATTGTTTTGATTTAAACATCTTACATTTAGCTGGTTATTGCCTTTTCCTCATTTCTGTTGTTGGTCATGTATGTCTTCTCTCTCACTTTATCCCTCAATTTATCTTATTGGCTATTTCATTAGAGCTTCCCAGGGATATCTGTCTTGCTTTCCATTAGTTCTGGCAATTATTAACCTCCACATCTGTACTCTAGCACCTAGTGCATAGCTCTTGTCTCAGAAAAAGATTGGTAAGAAAGTCTGTTTCATAGACATTCATTGCAGGTTACCTTCATATCTACTCTTAACTTTTTTTCTTTTACTAGAAAGGGAATAATTTTTGATTTAATGATCAAAGCTCATATCTACCTAAGCATTATAATTCCTTTTGTTTTGAAAAATCCACAAGCTAATCCTCCTTCATTGGCAGAATTACTTGGAAAGCACTCAAACTTGGAGAGAAATGCCTGAGGACCTCAGTGTGAATGCTCAGGGTGCTCCCGGCTGGCTGGACACATGGGTACAGCTCCCTGGTTGGCAGCCCCAGCATCCCTGCCCAGCCCAGCTGCATGACCTCCTATGCTCAGACCTGGCCTCTGGTTTCCCAGTCCTTGATGCTTTGCAGTGGCCATGAGGACCCCTGTGTGTGTGCTGTTGTACTTCTGAGAATGGTATTTGTGGCTGTTGCCATGCTGTGGAGTGGGGAAAGGGAGGGAGATTGGGGCCAGGTGCCCACCGGGGTGGGAGGCCTCCTTGATGCCAACCTCAATCTCAGTGGTCTGGCCCTGATTCCAGCCTCAACCTCCAGATACCTACAAGCTTACTGTCTCCCTCCTACCCTCTCAGGAAGCATAAAGTGATACTCTTCTACCTGCCCTGAATCCTCAGCAGATGTAGGCCTGACTATGGAGTGCATGGGCCATGGAGATGCAGTGCCATGAATCCCAGGTGGCATCTATCTCTAGAGACTGTGCCTTACATGCTGCAGGCAGGAGAATTCCAGGAGGCCTTTTTCCTGGTCAGCTGCTTTGGTCCCCAAGGAGGGGTGGGGGTGCATAGAAGGAGCAGTAGGAGACAGAACCTCTAGAAGAATCTTTCTGTTCAAGATCAGGGAGTTCTCTTTAAAATATGAGAAGCCACGGGAGAGTTTCTAGGCCTTCTTTTTCCAAGTCAGGGCGAGAAACAGCGTGTCCTAAACCCAGGCCTGGTACAAAAGAGCCTCCTCATCCCCAGTGTTGTTTTTGTTTCAAGGGGTTAGACAGAAGTTGGACATGAAAGACTGCTAAAGTCAGCTGGCCATTAGCCTCTCCCTGTGAAATGTCCATCTTAGTCATCACCATTCACTTTGCGCCACTCAGGTGGAGGGGGCAGAAAGTGGCCTTTTGCTCCCACAAAAGCAAACAACCTTTTCCTAGCAGCCAGGCCCTTCATGAACCCTTTTCCTCCTGTGTCTGCTGGCAGACAAATAAGTAAGCCGCCCAGAATGCTGCTGCTGAGCTGAGCTGAACCTGAGCCTACTTGGTTCCCAGGCTCGGGAGGTGGGGGCAGGCTGGGGTGGGTGGCACCCCTCTGGTGCGGGCCCGCTGCCCACATCTGTCAGGGGCTGCCCCACAGCTGTGCAGGCCTGCGCCCCAGTAGAACTACAGGCCCAGTCCATCCATCACCCGGCCACTGCTGTGAGGGGCTTCTGAGGCGGGACAGCCCTCTCTTTGGCCTGGTCTAGACACTCCCTCCCACACCCCCAGAGCTATCAGTCAACTCTGAGTGAACTCTGTTTCACCTCCTGACCTCCCATTCAACCCAGACAAACATGAAAGTGTGAACGGGGCCTCCCAGGGACCAAGAGGCCTCTTAACCACTCAGCTCCCCTCCAGCCCACATCAAAGGCCCGGCCTGTGGCCGCTGCGTGTGCCCTTACACGTGGACCTGGGCAGCTGCTTGGTCTCCCAAGCATGTGTGCAGGCCCATGGAGTCTACTCACTGGGCAGGGCTAGGGTGGCCCTATAGAGGTAACCTCAGTCCTCCTGAAAAACAGCAGCTAAGGCACACAAGCTGCCCCTGGTTCTGGCCCAGCCCAGTGGGAGCCAGCTTGCCCCAAGTGGGGGCAGGGGCTGGGATGGCAGTCAAGTGGGGACCCCAATACGGGCAGTTTTAAAATTTAGACATTGATGCCATTAGCTGTGTCTGTAAAACACAGAAGTAAAAGATGGTCTAGGAGAAGCGTACTTTTACTTTGTTGCAAATCCCAGGTGGGGAAGAGAAAATGTATCATCAAGAGGGTGAGTAGAGGGAAATTGAGGCCTTTGGTTTTTAGAAGGAAAAGAGACTTTTGGGGAGAGGGGAGACATGAAAATGATGGGCCGGTAACCCCGGTGACCAGAGCCCCCAGGAAGAGTGAGCTGGTGATGGCAAGGCATCATGGTGACCAGCAGAAAAGTAGCTGGCGTGGCACTGCAGCAAGGTAGCATAATGAGCTGGTACCTGGAGATAGCCAGGGATCCGGAAAACTGATTTGTGATCAACATTTTGTTGAAGAAATTTGAAGAGCCTTGGAGAAGAGCAGCAGCTCAAAACATTGGAGAAAGAAGAAGCAAAGATAAGATGCTGGAGAATGACTGGAATTTGCCCCTCAGGTTTAGAGGGGCAAAGGAGCACCATCATGGACATGTGTCTTTGGGACCTTTGGGACTAAAAATGGTGACTGGGGTAAGATAACTGGCCACTTGTGACTTTAAGCACTTTTTGTTTTCCCTGTTAATTTCCCTCGTAAATAAAGTCTCTTGTTAAATTGCATTTTGACTAGCAACTGCTCCATGCGGGTGGTACGAACCTGAGGGAACCTGGGTAACAAAAAGCCCCATTTTAAATGTGGTTTGTTGTTTGGAGGCTTTTGCCCTTTTTGACCCGATTTCAGCAGCACACTGCGTCTTTGTCAGTTTCTCTTCTCTGGGATGCCCAGCTGTTGTGCTTCACAAGCTTGCTTGAAAAGTTGCTGAAAGAGTGATGGGGAAAGGTTTTAGTTTTGGCACATTCAGTGGGTCCACTTCTTCCATTATCACCCATACGTTTCGTATTCTTCCTAAGAGTTTTTGTCTAGTGGCTACTTTCGTACTCTCTCTTCCAGAAATCAGAGGTCAAAAAACAAGTTCCTCAGAGTGGCTTCCCTGCTTTTCCTGTGTCTGGTATTAGCTGAGCATGGCTGTCTCCTTGAGGGCACATGGGGTCAGAGGTAGGGCTGGTGTCTCTCCAGGGGCATTTCCTCAGGATGTGGAGGCCCTAAAATCCAGCCAAGAGCCTGGCTCTGCTGTGTGTATGTGTGTGTGTGTGTGTGTGTGTGTGTGTGTGTGTGCAGCTTCCTGACAATACATGAAAGCAGGCAGTCATAGCTCCTTCTAGGAAACGCTTTCCTTAAGTTGAAGGAGACTCAGCAGAACTCTTCTAGGTCAAAGTCCCGAGGGACTAAGGGAGGAAGCAAGAAGAGGTGCTGGCAGGGACCACAAGCTGAAGACAGGCTCTGGAGTCAGACTGGCCTGTTGGTTGGGGACATGCTGCTTCCTGAAAGCCCCAGCGGGCAGATGGGAGGCTGGGGCTGTGGTGGCCAGACCCAGAGATGAAGGTTCAGAGGCTGCAGCCATAGAAGGAGTAGGATCATAGGGACCCTACTCCTCTGTGTCCATCCTGTGGCTTCCAGGAAATGAAAATTTTGAATCAAAATAAATCCATCTCTAGGCTGCTGAGCGAAGACCTGGCCCCCATCTAGGGACTGGTTTGAAGGTGATGCCTTCCTGGCTGGTTAGGGCCTTTTTCCTCCTCCCGGCGATGCAGTCTCTGGACCATGCCCACTTACCTGGTTTGACAACAAGTGCTGGCGTGGATGTGGAGAGAAAGGAACACCTTTACACTGCTGGTGGGGATGTAAACTGGTCCAGCCACTGTGGAAAGCAGTGTGGAGGACCCTCAAACTAATGAAAATGGAACTACATTTGATCCAGCATCGCTTTTCTGGGAATCTACCCAAAGGAGACCTCAGTGTGGGTACAAAGGGACACTGTGCTTGGATGTTTACTGTAGCATTATTTATAATTGCAAGGACCTGGAAACAACCCAAATGCCCCAAAACAGGAGTGGATGGAAAAGATGTGGTATATATACACAACGGAATATTACACATCAATTAAAAATGGCAAATTGGATGATTTTTTGGTAACATGGATGTACGTAGAAGAAATCATATTGGCAGAAACAAGTCAGAAAGAAAAAGTCAGAAACCAAATGGTTTCACTAATAAATGGACAACCAAATGAAAGTGCACAACTGCGGGAGGGGATCAGCTAGAGTGGCCAGGGAGGGGAGGTGGGGGATGACCCCTGGGGATTACAGTGATGTGAAATATATATGAATAAATTATTTAAAATGAAAAAAGAAATGGAAAAAACCAAAACAAAACAAATTCATCTCATGGACGCTACTTGCTGGCAATCACTTACGTCTGTGAGCTGTATACTGGTCACGGGCAGGCAGCTCTCAGCTCCAGACAGGCCTACCCTCTGGACTCTAGAGCTATTTCATAATTTACTCACCACACTAGTGAGGTGAGGATGTTTCAGTCTCCAACAGGTCTCAAGTAATAACAATATTTCCAGCTGCCTTGTATTTGGTTTGCTCCTTTATAAACCCTGTGAACGTCAATGCACCAGGGACATAATTAGTTCTGAGAATCGATAACAGACTGGTATAACTTGAGTTGGTCCCAAGACTTGTAATTGAGTGAATGGAGGAGGTATAACACATGGCTTCATGTTTCTATATTCAGATAATGCACATTGGTTCAACTATGTGGAAGTTTCATGTCCCAGAATCGAAAGGTTGAAAACAATCATTTGTTTTGAATACTTTCTTCTTTCCCTACCCCCACCCCTAACCAAAAAAAAAAAAAATGATATGTTGACATTCTAATCTCTGCTGTCTGGGAATGTGACCTTATTTCAGAGTGTCATTGTGGATTTAATTAGTTAACATGAGGACCAACTGGAGTAGCGTGTGGTCCCTTAATCCAGGAGAACAGGTGTCTTCCCAAGAAGAGGAGTGAGAGGCTGAAACAGCACATGGGGAGAGGCAGTGTGATGAAGGGGTCAGGCAATGGAGTGACTCAGTGAGAAATGAAGGAAGATTGAGGACTGCTGGCAAATCTGGAAACCAAAAGGACAAACTCCCTATGGGTTCAGTACAGTCCTGCTGACACCTTGATTTTATTTAGTTTTTCAGTTGCCAGAACTGGGTCATAAAATAATTCCTGTTGTCAGAGTCTAAGTATTTGTTTTTGTTTTGTTTACTCACTTTTTCATTTATATTACCCATAAATGAGCAAAATGATGCAGTATTTGTCTTTTTCCTTCTGACTTGTTTTGCTTAGTATAATTATCTCAAGGTCCATCCATATTGTTTAAATTGGCAAGATTTCAGCTTTTTTATAGTTGAATAATATTCCATCATAGGTATATACTACATCTTCTTTACCTGATCATCCTTCCTCTGGCACTGGGTTGTTTCCATATCTTAGCTATTATGAATAGTGTTGCAATAAACAGAGAGATGCTTATTTTTTTCTGATTAGTGTTTACACTAATTTTTAGGTGAATACCTAGATAAGAACTATTGGATCATAGGGTCATTCTATCTTTGTTTTTCTGAGTAACCTCCATACTATTTTCTATAGTGGCTACACTGCTATACCAATTCATTTTTTGCTGCATCATCCCTTATGACACTTTACTGTTTCTCAACTTTTCTTTCAATACACCTCAGGTTTTCAGTGTATAGGCTCTCCACTTCCTTGGTTAAATTTATATATTTTTTCCTTGGTTAAGTTCATTCCTAGGTATTTTATTCTTTTTGATGTGATTTTAAATGGGAGTGTTTTCTTGATTTCCTTCTCTTATAGTTCATTGTATATAGAAATCAAACAGAATATTTTACAGCTTTTAACTTTACTATATCTTAGAAGATTATTTTAACTATTTTACTATATTTAAAATTATTTTAAAATTATTTTTTGGGGGGATTTCCAAAAAAAATACTGTCATATGATACTATCATAGCATCATCATATGGTGGTAGTTTTCCTTCTTCCTTTCCAATCTAGATACTTTCTTTTCTTATTTTTCTAGTTGCTCTGGCCAGTATTAAATAATAGTGGTGAGAACGGGCATCCTTGTTGTGCCCCTGACCTAGCATATAATGCTAGGTATAGGTTTTTTATATAAATTTTTTATTACATTTAGGTATGCACTTTCCATATTCATTTTATTGAGAGAATTTATAATAAGTGAAACTTTTCACATTTTTCTGCATCAATCGAGGTTAAATCTATACATAGATTTAACGTTTCACTTTGTTGATTTGATATATCACTTTGGTGGATTTTGTATATGTTGAACTCTCCTTGCATCCCTGGGATAAGTTCCACTGGATTATAGCTTATGATATATTTACTGTATTAAATTGCATTTGTTAATATCTTATTGAGGGTTTTTGCATCTATGTTCATTGGCATTTTCTTATTTCATGCTTTCCTTGTTTGGTTTAGATATCAGTGTTGTGCTGACCTTGCAGAAGGAATTAGAATTCTTTTTTGATGTTTTGGAAGTTTGAGAATGATGTATATTAGATAGTCTCTGACTGTTTGCTAGAATTCACCCTTGAAGACATCTGGTTATGAGCAAGCTCCTGTTTTTCAGCAGCGTGTTCTTTATTTGGCCAACCCCAGGTGGCCTTGCCTATCTTCCTGGCCCTTCCTCACTTGATTCTTGCATACCTGAAAGCAGTTTGTTCCTATCTTTGTCCTGGAACCTATAACCATGTAGATTGCCTGGAAAAAGAGAACTAAGGTGCAGATACGAATAAAGTTACTAATCAACTGTCTTGAAATAGGAAGAGTGTCCAGATAGGCCCAGTGCCATGGGAGAGTGGAAGAGGGAACCTGAAGGGAGAACCAGAGAGATGACAGCTTGTAAGGTTTGGTGGAGGAAGTGGTCACAAACCAAGAAATATAGGTGGCATCTAAGAGCTGAAAAGTGCTTCCATAAAGTTTCCAGACTGCAGTCTCTTCATGGTACCTCAGCAATGTTAGATTTCGCCATGATGTGCAATTCAGTGAGATGAGAAATAGTGTTGTTTAAAGAGTTTGTGGTGATATGTCATAGCTATGAGAAGAAACTAACACCAGCAGAGAGTCCAATAGTTCCATCTTTTGTTTTAGAAAGTTGATGTAGAAAGTTCAATTTTAGAAAATCATTCCAGAATATTATCTTTATCTGTGTGAATGTGTCTTACTTCATACTCAAGGAAAGAACCTCTCCAGGAGCATTTGTGGCAAGAGAAGGATAACGTGGTGTAAATTATTTTCCTGGGTGGCTGAGCCCTTCCCATCCTATACTAGCTGTGTCCTGTAAGTTTCTGCTTTAGCTCATGTTGCCCTTTTCGGGAACTTGAGACCATTTGAGTCCTTTTGTGTGAATGGAAATCACAGAACTCCTTAGAATCTGTTATCAGAATGTCAATGTGTCCATCTGTAATTCAACAGCAAATGAAGATTCGATTCATCAGCTACATCTCCTATCCTCCCATGCTATCACCTGCTGAAGTTGGGGTGACTCTTCAGTCTGGACGACAGATTTGATTCCAGGTCTATTATCAGCAGGGGCCTAATATACATATGGGTAAGATCCCAGGAGGTCAGTTAGGGACAGATACAGTCAGACATCATACATCCACATGTATGATGCACATGCAGAGCACAGAACATGAATATTCAGGATGCAGACAATGCATGTGCATAAACACACATTGATGTGCAATACAAACACGCATGCACATGTTTATTCCTCCATTCCATTGAATGATGGAGCAGCAACACTAAATAACTCTAAAAGTCCAAAGGAAAACATATTGTACAGCTGAGAAATAGCCCTTAGAAATTTTATTTAGGATGTGGAGATATTATCCTATTGGTGGGAATGTCAATTTATTTGGGCAGTATGGATGTGATCTGAAATTACCTTAAAAAATTAAATATGGGGATACTTTACCACCTGGCAATCCTATTGATAGGGTGTGCCCCCCCTCCTGTTTAAGATTGCAGATTTCAAGGACAGGTAATGTTAAAATGGGGGAATGACCTTAGCTGGAATTTCCCTTCAGGGGGATGCAGGGGGAAAGAAAGAAGTGAAATAGTCAAGGTGAAACAGATTTCCTGGAAGGCGGGAAATCAGGGTATATAAAGGGTGTGCAAACAAAGAGAGGGGTTCGATTCAGGATTCAATTGGATTGGGATTCCAATATGGAGAGGAGATGGGAATCGGCCATCTTGTAAAGATGTGAGCCATGTGAGCTTGGCCATGTGGCCACCGAGGGCCTGCAACCCTCGGCTGGCCCAGGCTGGCAGCATGTGTGCTGAATGCAGTTAAGGAGTTTGCAGATTTGAACTCCGTGTTGGAGTTTGCT